>JARHUK010000834.1:0-18155 GCA_031001725.1 Pseudopyricularia javanii
TTTTTCGACCTGCCCGTTGGCTTCATATGCACAAGCGAGTGCGTGCTGCGATGCTAGCCGACTAAGCTGGTTTTCCGGTAGCGTTTTTTGAATTTTTACTACGCGTTCCAGAATTTCGATAGCTTTTTCGACCTGCCCGTTGGCTTGATATGCACCAGCGAGTGCGTGCTGCGATGCTAGCCGACTAAGGTGGTTTTCCGGTAGCGTTTTTTGAATTTTTACTACCCGTTCCAGAATTTCGATGGCTTTTTCGACCTGCCCGTTGGCTTCATATGCACAAGCGAGTGCGTGCTGCGATGCTAGCCGACTAAGGTGGTTTTCCGGTAGCGTTTCTCGAATTTTTACCACGCGTTCCAGAATTTCGATGGCTTTTTCGACCTGCCCGTTGGCTTCATATGCACCAGCGAGTGCGTTCTGTGATGCTAGCCGATCAGGGTCATCTTCTGGTAATGCTTCTTGAGCTTTGACCACGCGTTCCAGAACCCGGGCGGCCTCCCGATTTCGACCCTCAACCATCAAGCACCTGCCAGCCCAAAAACCCAACTCGCTTTCTTCTTCTTGGGAAAAATTCCCATTAAATTCGCTGCCTTGGATCGCCTCGAGGACATGGGGCAAAAGCGGTCGCCATGTTTCACACTCTTCCCAATCAGCTGTCCCAAATATCTCCTCGAGATGAACCAGAGTCTGGCGCCTCTGCTCTCCTGCATCAGCTCGCCTCTTCACCCATATTCGTGACGCAAGGTGTACTAGGCGATGCATGTCGTAGGTCGCACCATTCTCCTCTTTGGTGAGGAAGGAGTAGCCGCAGAGAACCCCGAGGGCCTCCGTCCTGCTCTGCTCCGACTGCGTCCCGACTGGTGGCAGCATGGACCGCGGTATTGCCTTGGACTCGATGTGTGCTATGAAGCTGAGTAGCTCGGCCGCGCCCGGGGTTTTCTGAATCTGCTCAAAGGACACTACCCAAGTGCTGATTATGGCGTTCTTCTGCCCGGTGACCCTGGTTTCGTCCTCCGACTCTTTCTCCAGCAACTCGACCATGTCGCTTCCTGTGTTTTTCAAGAGCCCGAGGTATTCGGCCACCGTCACAGTGTTCAAGTTCATGTATGATGTCGCCTGAACAATGGCTAACGGCAGGTATGTCAGGAATCGCAATAGATCACAGACTACCTCGTCCTCGGCGTCTTCGGGTTTGTCCACGAGGGAGTTGATCAGCAGCTTTTTGGCCTCGCCCTCATCCATGGTTTCGAGCTCGAGTATGTGTTGTCTGGCGAGTTGAACTGCGATGCCCCGATATCGAGTCGTAAATAGGACCTTTCCTTTACTTGAGACAGGGAGGAAGTCCCGTATACCCTCCTCCCCACTCCCTGCCATAGTCTTGTCATCGATGTTATCGACAATCAGAAGCCAGTGGCCTTCCGCTTCCGAGTCGAGATAGTGTTGGACCAGCTCTCTCGCATCCTCTCCTGCCTCCCCACTCAGTGGTAGCAACCGAGCTATATCCCTGCACGACTTCTCGAAGCTTGCCATGCTGATGGCTTGTACCCAAAAGACGGACCATTTTGGCTTGGTTTCCTTGACTAAGAAAGCCGTTCTGAGGGCCAACTGCGTCTTGCCGACGCCGCCGAGCCCAGACAGTGCGAGGCGCCGGGGACCACCACCGTCATCATCAAACAACTTTCTCATTATCTGGTCGGTGATATAGGGTCGCTCGACGAAGTCGTCGTTCTTTTGCGGCAGAAAGTACAACGGATCGGTATTTCTAGTCTCCGGGTGGCCTGCTAATAATGAGCACTGAGCTATGTCGGGCTTGGATGGAACAACATACCACACGTGGGAATTGCCTCGTCGTTGAAGCCCTACATACTCTGTTAGTGTTCAGTAAAAAGTAACAAACAATACAGTTAACGGCTTACTTTGACGGTATTTAGAAAATCTGGTGGGAAAGGCACTACAAAAATACATTTATCAGCTTCTAAACTTCAGTCTTCAAGAAAATCCCACTGTTGACTGACTTTGCTTGGACTTGAGATTCTGGGTGCAGCCCCGCAAACGCGATCTCTGGTCCTGCTCGTCCAAATACTGTGATGTTGCTGTCTCGATTGTTCCAAGCTTCTTGAACTCGTCGAGTCCGACGTTCTGAAGGCCCTGCGAAACGTTGAAGCGGAAGAGTCGTTTTTCATCGTGGTGCTGCCTCCATCTCTGGCTGAACCCGTCCGCTGTCTTCTCAGTATCGGTCGCGATCCCAGCGAGTGTGTTAAGGATGAATTTGTCCAAGCGGTCTTCGATTGGCTTCTTGCCTCGGTTTCCCGTCCCGATGGATACAAAGCATTTGACTAGCGGCTTCAGCTCGCCCTTCTGGTCACACCAGACGTCCGTGGCCTCTCTCTCCACCTGCTCGACTGGATTGTTCGCCCCCAGCGCTCCATCAACGAATCGACGTGCACCTATCTCGACAGCTTCGAAGAAGCCGCTCGCAGCTGAGGTTGCAAGCGCTGCCTCGCAGATGGTGCAAGGTAGGGATTCATTCCCGTGGCGGTTGTAGCTCCGCAACCGCTCGATCCCGTTGAGGTCCTTTGAGACCGCTACTACGAAACTGGAATATGTTAGCAGCACTTAATAAGCTGTAGATATGTGTTAAATACATACGTTTTGCATCCGCGGTCCTGGCTGTCATTGAAGGGCGTGTCGGCCGGCAGCTTGCAATCGTCGATGATTTCAAGGATCGCTTTCTTCAATTTCTCGGAGTCGAACCGCCCTTTTAAGCGGCCACTGAAAAGAGTCCGGCTCATGCTAAGTGGCTTCGCGAAAACATCGGCCGAGAGCTTGTTGTACGCTTTAATACAATCGTTGATATCCATCTCCAGTCGGCCGAGCATAATCGCGATCAGCCTAGGTATAGCTAGCTGGTTAATTTGTGAAATTTCCAAATATCACGTCATGGGATGGGGCATTAACATACCCTCCAGTGCTTGTCCCTCCAATCATGTCAAATATTTGGTGCGGCTTAACAGGCGGGAGGTTGACCTGCTTCCGTTCATAGTTGACCTGGTCCATGATATTCTTGAGAACTAGCAGTGTTGATAGGCCGCGGACGCCACCACCATCGAGCGACAGCAGGCAGAGGCCAGTCGTATCGAGCGAGCTGGCATGATCGCCTATGCCACGCGCCGCGGATTCCTGAGCCATCATCAGGAGGGCATATGCATTTGTGCAGGAGAAGCGACGTGCTTGGGTTGTTTACTTAGAGACGACTCGCAAGGGCGAGTATCGTTGAGTGCTTGAAAGTGCAAAAGGGTTGGGAGGGACCCAAGGCAACACGATCTCGGGGCCCCACGTTGCGCTGGCAACTGGACCGGCGTGAAGAGCTGCGTCTTGGACAGGAGGGATGGTCAGGCTGGTGAGTATAGAGCAGGGTGCATATCACAGGAATTCGCCCGCATAATCTTGGGGCTACGGAGTTGCCCAATAAAAGATGAGCTACAATGCTGCATGCACAGGGCCTTGCTGCGTCTTAGCCGCCTAGCACCTGGTTGGTAGCTTGAGGTTTACCTGCGCCCACCACTTCTCGGGTGAAATTCCAAGATATACAGCACATCTAGGAACCCTAGGTACAGTACATATTAAGTACGAATAAGCGCAAATAGGACAGGCGGTTAGGCGGGTAGAAGGATACCTGCGTGGCCAGGTTCGGATCCCACATACGAAGTACGCACGTGCTCCGCTTTTGGTGCATTTACTAGCGCTGACATAGCAGGCGGCGAGGGAGAGTCGATACTCTTCTGTCCATATCAAGAGCGAATTATCCCCGCAGGTAGGTATGTGCCTCACTCTCGGAGGTGGCCTAAAAGAGGGAGGGCCAAGGCCAGGAAAGCCACATCCAATTGGTCTTCAACGTCGGCTCGGGTGGCAGTCAGGTGGTTGCAGCGGCCCATGATCTCCATATAGCTGCGGTTATGCCTGGAAAGCCCACAGCTCGTCCATGGTGATTTCGTGGTTCGCCAACTCTCGTCTTTGCAAGATTCTGCTTTGGAAGCACCATCTATTTTCAGGCAACATCCCGAGACATGGACGGAATGGTGTTGGTGGGCGAAGAAGGCGAGGAGGGGAGAGCTGCGACGACCTTCAGACGCTCGTTCGACTCGGTCCCGAACGGCGCCGACGTGTGTCAGGGGGCCAGTTGATGGATTTACCGAGCCGTTGGATCTCTCAAGTCCATCATTTGTCGCCGAAAATGACGCCCAAATCAAGGGTTCAGGTCAGGAGCTGGAGGTGCAGAGATCAGTGCAGCAGGGCCCCCGCACACAGGTGGGGTGATGATGCCTTCCAGTGCAACCATCCCCTCATTCTCCAGCCCCAAATGTGGCGCGACTACAGGGGGAGCAGCCACTAAAAAAGCCGTTGTAACCCGCCGTTATTGGCGTCCACACAACAACAGGGGTCTTGGTCAACCGTCAGATTGGGGTCAATATGCAAATCAAAGGGTGGTGTGGGTTGCATTCAGCCCTTCGATTCTGGAGTGCTTTAATTACTGTATTGTATGGTTTTGGTGTCGAAAAAGAACGGCTGGTCGCCTGTTTGCGAGAAAGCAGGCCGCAAGACGCTGGAAGTCGCCTATTGTACCACTACTTTGCAAGAGGGGAATCCCCAGAGCCCGCCTAACCGAGCAGCTAAATGTGCTGTACCTGTCCCACCAACAGCGGATCCATTGATCCCAATCCAGCCAATTCATTGGTTCCCAACCCTAGTCCCATCCCCCAATCCTCCCCCAGCCTACAAGGCCATTCCTTCCGTCATAGCCTCTCCAACCTCTCAGCGCCGCTCAAGCTCGGCATCATCCCGCTACCTTTCCGACAGCCATTCTCCTTGCATTGTAGGCCTTAATTCTCGTGCTACTTTCTTTCTTCCGCCTTCTCTCCGTTCCATCTGGGAACCCGACCGACTCCTAGAACGAACAAGCCCGGCAACACACAAGCGCATGCCTCGCGCCTCGTCCCATCCCGTCCTCGTCTTGTTGCCATGGCCAAGAAGGCGCGTCAAAGGATAGCTTATGGTTCGTTGCTCCAGCACTCCCCCTTCTCTTTTTTTCTCTTCTTTCTTCTTGGTTTACCGTCTTTTCTTTTCAGCTCTGCCTTGGCCCCAAGTCTTTCCGAGCAATCATCACCCCCGCACGTGGATGTTTTTGGTCTGTCTTTTGCATGCCAATTCGTCCCTCCCAAGCAGCTCCATTGGGATGAATAACACCAATGAATGCATGTCTTGGGGGGCGTATACCGGCCATAGTTAACCCCATAGGCGTGAGACAAAGATTCAAGGGAGATAATCAAGGCCCACGTCTCTCACGTCCTGCTTGCCGGCTGGTCCGCTGCAGTGCCGACGCCGGCGCACTTGCCTACCTCCTGCTAGACGGCCTCCGCCGCTGGCATATGCCTACCAACCTTGCCCACGCAATCGCATACTAACCTCGACTTCTCGTCTCAGTCCTTGAAGTAGCCGGCACTCAATCTGCGGGTCACAAACTCGGCGTAAATGGCCTGGCGGTTGATAAAGATAGATCCATTCTGTAAGTCGCAATGATGCCATGCGCCATAGCACGCGCTTGTGCTACTAGATGCTAGAGAACAAACACCACCTGCTTGCCTCTAACACGTCTACTCTCGGACAGCTACTCTGGTGGTCGCGATGGCATAGTCTGTGCGTGGGACCTCAACCTCGACCTCAAAGCCCCCTTCTCGACCTCGGCTCTCGATTCCACTGCCCCCAATGGCACCTCCGCTCCCGAACCCAAGCCGGCCTCCAAGTTCCGCAGCCAAGTCCTGGCACATACACACTGGGTCAACGACATCTGCCTTGCCGACGCCAACAATGCCCTTGTATCTGCCTCCTCCGACCTGACCGTAAAAGTCTGGCGCCCTCATGCCGAAAGCGCCGCCGAACCCGTCACTATTGGCCAGCATGCCGACTATGTCAAGTGCGTCGCCACGCCCACGCAGCCCACCAGCTGGGTAGCATCGGGAGGGCTGGACAGGAAGATTTGCCTCTGGGACTTGAACGGCGGCGGCAAGACGCTCGAGATCGACGTCAGCGGCGAGGAGATCACCGAGAAGGGTTCCGTCTATGCGCTCAGCGTCAACCACAACATCCTCGCCAGCGGCGGGCCCGAGTCGACCTTGCGCCTGTGGGATCCCAGATCCGGCCAGCGCATAACCAAGTTCGTGGGGCACACGGACAACGTCCGCGCGATCCTAGTCAACGACGCCGGCGACACGGTCATGACGGCCAGCTCGGACCAGACGGTCAAGGTGTGGAGCGTCACGGCGGGCCGCTGCATGCACACGCTGACCATGCACAATGACAGTGTTTGGTCGCTGTACTCGGAGGACCCTGACCTCGAGGTCTTTTACAGCAGCGACCGCTCTGGAATGGTGGTCAAGACGGATGTCAGGGGTACCAATGGCGAGCTGGACGATGGTCTTTCCGTGGCGGTCGCGCAGGAGAACGACGGTGTGAGCAAGGTCGTGGCGTGCGGGGGCCACATCTGGACAGCGACGGCGACATCGTCCATCAACCGGTGGCTGGACGTTGACACGGGCCTAGATGCGTTGCCCGAGGCTCTAAGGCAGCACCGGGCGTCGGTCTCGACACACGTCTCCGGGAACAGGCAGAGAGAGGGTTCATTATCGGCACCGAGTGTTGCCGACCCAACGACACGCGGCAAAGAGATACCGGCGAAATCTATCCTGAGGATCTCCAACACCGCCTTGTTATTTCCGGCGCCGTTCAACGCTTCGGAAGCCAGCGAGCTGCCGGAACCGGGGCTTGCCCGGAAAGAGTCGGATATCATCCTTGATCACTCGGTCCCGGCTGTTGAACCGATGCAGCGCCTCCCTGCGGAAACGATCGAGGGACAGTTTGGACTGGTTAAGCACCGTCTGCTGAACGATCGCCGGAGGGTGCTGACGCTGGACACGGCCGGGGAGGTGCTGTTGTGGGATATAATAAATGTGAGTATCCATCTGCTTGCAGTTGGCGATGGGTTGGACGACCCTGGAACGAGCTAACGCATTACACCTGACAGTGTCGAATAATACAAAGATTCGGAAAGAAGCATTTGGAGGATGTCGAGCCGGAGGTCAACACAATCGACGCCACAGCTCCATGGTGCTCCATAGACACAAGCTCAGGTAACCTGACTGTGGTTCTTGAACCACATAACTGCTTCGATGCCGAGATGTATGCCGACGAGCTTGTCACTGAAGAGGCGTTGGAGTTTAGAGAAGACCAAAGGAGTGAGTTGCGACCATGTTCCCTGCTGATAGGGATAAATGAAAACTCGACGCTAACCAAGTGACCAGTCAACCTTGGCAAGTGGATTCTCCGGTATCTTTTTGCAAACCTGATAGACGAAGAGATCCGACGAGACGAGGCCCACAGGGCGACGCTCAACGAGGCGGTGGAGAAGAGGATAGCGGCCGCGAAAGCGAACCCGCCCACCTCCATCGCCATCCCAGATGCCGACTTGGATGGCCCAGCAGAGGCCACCACACCGCGAGCCAACGGGGCGCAAGCACCGGCAACGCCGGGGCTGGGGATTGCCCTCGCAACGCCTGGACCGGGACGCTCGTCATTGGATCCGTCAACGCCGGCGGACAAGAGATCTTCACAGGCCAGTCGTACGTCGGTAGAGAAGGAGGACTACTTCTCCAACGCCATCTCGGCAATCGACTCGGGGAACAAACCGATAGGGACTCCGGCCGCCGCCCCAGCCGCCGCCGCAGAAACGCCGCAGACCCCCGCAGCTGCCGAACCCAAGACGCCAGGAACGGACAACGGCAAGGAGAACGGCAAGTCGCCGGCGCTGGGCCTCAAAAAGTGGAACTTCAAGATCCCCAAAATCAGCCGGTCGGGATCGACAACGGCGGCGGAGAAGCCGGTGGTGAAGCAGCCGACGGAGGAGGAGAACAAGTCCAAGGGCGAAGAGACGACGGGGTCGGAAACGTCATCCAAGCACGAGAAGGAGGTGGACGACAGCTTCCTCGGGGTAGTGCAGAGGATGCGCAACGACTACGACAAGCAGCTGGCGGAGGTACCGGAAAAGCTACTGGAGAGCAAGGTGGCGCCTTCACTGCCGTCGGAGACTCCGGTGCTGAAGCTGCCGGTCGACACCAAGATCATCATCCAGGAGGAGAAGTCGGGAGGTAGCGCGGAGCTGTACCGGGGGACGGTGGGTGGAGTCGGGGCCGACGCGGACGCTATCGAGCAGGTGGCGCCCATGTGGCTCGGGGACCTGCTGCTGTGCAACACGCTGCCGGCCAAGGAGCCGAACAAGGTTTCGTTCATCCTGAACCCGTACAAGGACGAGCTGCCGCACATTGCGGCGCAGGACGGTAACAACCGGCTCAACGCGAACAGGATGCTGAGGGTGCGCAAGATCCTGGCGTACGTGGCGGAGAGGCTGGAGGAGGACGAGGAGGACGAGAGCGAGGAGGCGAAGAAGGCGCGGATGAAGCCCGAGGAGTATTTGGAGCTGTGGTGCAGCGACCAGGTGAGTTTTTTTTTGGTTTTTGGATGCTGTCCCTCGATTTTTACGTCATCATTTTCCTCCGTGCTAACGAAAAACACGGCAGCTGCTGCCCATCACGATGAGCCTGGCGACTCTCCGCGCGCGGGTGTGGCGGGGCGGAGCGGACGTGGTCCTCCACTACCGGTCCAACGGCAAGAAGGAGATGAAGCTGAGGCCGCCGCCGCCGCCAGTGGAGGTCAAGGAGGAGCCGAAGGAGGAGGAGGAGCCCAAGTACGTTGCGACGCCTGTTGTGGCGACGACGACGACAGCTGCATTTGCGGCGGCGCTGAGGTGATTTCTTTATAATTCTGCATGGGAAGTCTTTTTTCTCTTTTTGTTCTGGAAAAAAAAGTTGGGACCCTATGCTTGACCTCTTTCGGGGTTTGGTTATCTTGAATGTCGGGTTACCGAACTATGCGCGCGTGCTTATTGATCATTGTGTGAGGGGGGTAATGATGAAGTGATCTGGGCAGAGAGGCGCATTACATAGTGCATTACATAGTGAATGACTACCCGTATATACCAAATATCTGTACCGTATATACTACCGTATGTATATCCTTACTTTGGAAGCTTCGCATCCATATTATCAACTGCACGTAATGAATATCACCACCATAACAATACCCCCGGCTTGCAGCTGTACGTTACTCCTCTTCCACCTAGGAAAAAGCAAGGCCGGTACAGCGTCGGCGGCACGTTTATGGAGATGGGCGGAAAGTCTAATTATGCCTCCCCACCTGTTTGTCGTCGCATGTTTTTTTTGTCATTAAATCGTACGTAAACCTTGGTATGGGGGTTCCCTTTGATATTTGGGGCATTTAACGTTGGCGCCGAGGAGCGCCGTGGCGTACAGCTAGGTCCGGGGGGGACAAGGACAAGGGACGAGGACAGGTAGGAAATGGCAGGAAATAAAATACATGGAGACGAAATGTCTTGGGAAGATATTACGACATGTTTTCTTTTCGTCCCGTCTTTCCAAGCTGGCATACTACAATATGTATGGTACACAAAAAAAAAAGTAATGACTGAAATGGATCGTCAGTCAGTCGCGTGCAGGTTGCAGTTGGTTTTTGGTGCCTCACACTAGTGAACGGGCTACCTACCCCCTCCCCCACCTTTTTTTTCTTTCAGCCCCGGCTCAACTTTGGCGCATGCATTGCCGAGCTATTGGGGGAGCTCCTGCCAGCTTCTGTCCATAGCTCTGCGTTCTAGGCTCTATTATAGTGGAGTGGAGTAAAAAAAACAGCCCTGCATGCGTCCTTCTTCCTCTCCCCGCTCCACCCGCGTGAAGGACTACCGAAACCGCCGTTTTTGTGTGTCATCATTCTTCTCTCGCTTCCTTTTTTTTTTCTTCTTCTTCCGCAATTTTGTTTGCGTTGGGTTATTTGGTATTGATTTCTACTACTGGTCGATCTCGTGCTGCTGGTGGTCTTTGCTCGGCTCGAACCCCTCCCACCGAGAGGTTGTATACTTTGAGCCGTTGTCTCGCCTGGACCCAAACGCGAAATCTTGAGCTCGTTGGCACGCAACTGCTTTCCCGGGTGGGTATAGCTTCCTGTCGTTTCCTTTTTTTGATCGGGAAATACGCACGACGGAATTGGCAGTACAGGGATAGGCACAGGAAGAAGCAACATAGTCAACGAAGCCACAACCAGCCAGCCAGCCAGCCAGCCAACAGGTCCCCGCTCTTCCAATCAATACCAAGCGCGCCCAGCCCACAAACATCCCCCCTCTCAACCCGCCCACCATGGCGTCGCCCATGCCGGACCGGGATGCCGGCGGTCCTCCCCCGCCCGTGACACACGGCCGCCGCCCCAGCACCCTCTCCGAGATCCGCAGGTCCGTCAAGTCCAGGCTGCGCCACCTGCCGTCGCCCTCGTCCTCCTCGCACTCACAGAACCGCGACGGTAGCAGGGCGTCAGGCGGCGGCGGTGGAGATTACATGGTTGACGACGGCTACGATATCGAGGCGGAGCTGGTCAGCAGGGACCGCGCGCGCCAGAAGGAGGCCGTGCGGAGGTACCTCAAGGCCAGGGTTCGGAATGACTGGGTCTTTGAGTGGCCGCCGCAGCAGCCCGCCCCTGCGCCTGTCGTGCAAGAAGTCGACGCCGCTGCCATGCCATCCGATTCGCCCGCGGTGGTGGAGGGGACTGTTGTGGCTGGCGGTGGCAGCAGCAGCTCGGCGGCCGTGGGGAAGCCCGTGGTCAATAACGGCGAAGACCAAGATGGTCATGCGGGCGATGCTGCCGCGCCTGAGCAGCAGCCACAACACCCATTCGACGACAAAACCGAGAGTGGCGCCAACACCCAGCCGCCGCCCACAGGGGATGAGGATGCAGATGCGGCGAGGACGAAACAGCCCATCGACTCGGGCGCAGAGGCTGACTCAGACACCGAGTCCGTCTACAGCGTCATGTCGGACGACCCCTTGCAGTACCGGCCCCGAGCCGAGTGGACATCGGACCTGTCCGACGACGACGGCAGCATGCCCACAGCGGCGGGGGCGCGGCCCACCACCGTCCCCCCGTCGCCCTTCCGCTTCGACAGCCCGGACTCGGTAGGGCTCGCGGTGCAGGCCACTTCCCAGGCCGGGCGCGAGAGGCGCCGCCGGGCGGAGCGCGACGAGGTCGTCTGGAACGAGGGGCTCGCGTGCTTCAACGCCCGGAGGGACGCGTGGACAGGTGCGCGCACTGTGCGCCTCAAGCCGCGGCCGCCGCCCGTCAGCCCCGAGAGCCCCACCAGCCCCCGGCGCAGGGACAAGCTGTTCAGGTTCAGGTCGAGCCAGAGCCACGGCGAGGCCGACGCTGTTGTGGTAGGGTCGCCGACTTCGACGTCAGCGACAATACCAGCTGCTGCCGTCGAGATCCTCACCCCGCCCACCTCGGACGGCGACTCGCAGCACAACCCGGCCGCGGGCATCCTCACCCCGACGGCATCCAATCGCACCGCGGGGGCGGCGCCGAGCCCAGACCCGTCGACGTATCCGATCGAGACCATCCTGCCCGTCCCGCCGCCGCTCCTGCCGCCCAACAACCCCATGCGCGCCAGCATCACGCCGGCCCTGTACCTCTCCATCTACGACAAGGTCGTCGCGTCGGCGGCCCAGCCGAGCTGCCCCATCAACCTGTCCGACATGGTGCGGTCGTGCGTGGCGGCGTGGAAGCGAGACGGCGAGTGGCCGCCCAGGCCGAGCGTGATGCCGCCCATGATCGGCTCCGACGTGCCCATGATGGGCGGCGTCGGCGCTGCCGCAACGGCCGCCGCCGCCGCCAGGGCCAGGCGCAGGGCCGACAAGGAGAGGGAGCAGAGGCGGCAGGAGCAGCTGCGGAGGGAGGGCGGAGGCGCGGGCGGCGGCTACGGGAGGAGGTTGAGCCTGGCGGGCCTGATGGGGCGGCGGAACAGCGCCGCCGGGGTCGACGGGGGTGAAGGCGGCGCCGGGGCCGGGGCCGGGACCGTGGGGAGCCCCGGCGCGGCGGACGACGAGAGGAGGGGCATCAGGCAGAGCTTCAAGAAGATGCTGCACATTGGGAACCACGGGCCCGTCCCGGCAGCGGCGGCCTCTGCGGCAGCGACGCCAGCGCCGCCTGGTATCTAGTGGAGAATCAAACGGTCTCTCTTTGCTTGGAAATACATTAATTAAATGAATGGGTGGGAACCCCAGGGCCGGGGTATGACACCATAATACGTTAACAAGTTTGATTTTTTTTTCCTTTTTCGTTTCTTGTTGCCTGTCGATGCGTTTACCTAGTATTGCATATAATGCATATAATATGACTTTGGTAATGGCTATGTTTGGGCCTTGGAATGGGGTTGTCATGGGGCGGCGTCAGTCTGCCAGCATGTGTTTACGAGCGAGTCGGTTAGGCGTTAAATCAACTTTTCTTTCTCATCGTAACAACAACAGAATACGGGCGATCGTGGCCTCTGCCGATTAGTAGTCGTTTAAAAAAATGTGATGAGTTGGATAACAACAGTGCCTATGGGACGCCACCCTAGTATGAATATGGACCGTGACAGAAGAAAGGAAGCGTCTTTCTTGTCTCTTTCCACCACTTGAACGAACCAAACCCCCCTTCTTCAACAATCCAACACCAAGCCCACCGTTTAGGTATGGCACAGACACAACACCCTCAACACAACGCAACACAAACCACCAACCACCACCAGCAGCAACAACCATCTCAACCAGACCCAGCCCCCTCATCCTCGCTACTCTCCCCACCACTACCAACCGTCTTGACCCTCGCCGCAATCCACGTCGCGACCTCGCCGTGGTGCTCCCTCATCATGCGCACCAGGCCCGTGACCGGACTGCGCTTGACGGCCCCGAAGCGCCGCTTGTTGACCTTGCGCGCCAGGTCCTCGTCCAGCCAGCACGCGTGCTCGGACCCGACGTAGATGCGCGAGTTCTCGCGGTACCAGGTCGAGAGGTCCGGGTCGACGTCCGACTTGACGGGCCGCAGGCTGCCCGTCACAAAGGAGACGATTCCGGAGATGCGGGCCTTGCACTCGCGGTTGATCAGGAGCGTCTTGATGCCCAGATATGCGGCGCCGACGCCGACCAGGAACAGGTCTGCGGTTTGCTCGTAGAGCTGGAGGTAGTTGTCCCAGATGAAGGTTGTGATTTCGGTTACCTGCCGCTGGAGCTCGCGTTCGCCAGAGGCTGGCGTGTAGGCTTCATTGTCCTGGGGGAGGGTCGTGAGGGTGGTTAGCTGGCGGCTCGGAAAGATTGGGGTTTACTTCCACTTCATGTGAATATATCTACCCACCTCTGGTCTTGTTATGTACTGCGGGACGTTGATGTCGATGATGCCAAAGCCTTCACCGATCGCCCACTTGATATACTGATAAACACCGTCGTTCTTGGATATGTTAGAATCTGTTCGTTCAAGAACCGCCTCAAGGGTGGTTCATGACTTACAATCCAAGTGTTGTGTGCATCCAAGTGGTTGTCCAAAGGATCCGGTTGAGCAAGTAACTCGGGCCTGCAGGCTCAGCTTAAATGGTTAGCAAAACAGAACACACACAAAAGGTTGAACACATGTCACCAAAAAAAACAAGACGCAAAGCACTCACGCGTCGTGCATAAACACGATAATCTTCTTGGCCAGATGCAAACTCGGCGTGACGAGCACCTGATTCTCAAAGCTCTTGTACGCGCCCTCGCGCTGTATGTAGAGCGGCAGCATCGCAAAGTCCTTGGCGAGCCTGAACCTCTGCGCCTGGCGTATGACGTCGTGGAACCGCTCGGACCCGATCCTCTGCTCCTCCTCGACGTCCACCACACCGGGCCGCATGCACTCCCAGTACGGAGCCTGGTAGGCCCTGACGCGGTGCAGCAGCATGGCCGCCTCGCGGCAGATCTTGGGTCCCACTGCCGGGTCCATCTTTGGCGGCGGCTCGCCCATCAGGGTCCTGGCGACGGCCAAGGCAGACTTTGAGATGGCTGTCAGGTTGTAGCCGCCCTCGAGGCAGACGGCGACGCGGCCGCCGGCCAGGGACATGAGCATGTGCGTCATGTGGGCGTAGCACTCGGGCGAGACGAAGCAGCCGCCCAGCTGGTCGCCGGCCGCGGCGTCGAAGCCGGCCGAGATGATGACCAGATCCGGGTTGAACTCGTGTGCTATCGGCATGATTATGCGCTGGAACGCGGCCATGTACTCGCTGTCGCCCATCCCTTGGTCGTCCCAGCCGATGTTGATGTTCCGGCCCAGACCGGGACCGGAGCCGCAGCAGCTGATTCCGCCGTCGGCCACCATGGGGTTTTCGGGCTTGCCAGGATAGAAGTCGCCGTTCCGGTAGACGTGTAGCGAGATGTAAAGCACATTGGGGTCGTCATAGAAGACGTTCTGGATGCCGTTGCCGTGGTGCACGTCCCAATCCAGGATGAGAACCTTCTGGCACAGGTCCGGGTACTCAAGCTGGCAGACCTTGACGGCGATGGGGACGTTGTTGAACAAGCAGAAACCCATGGCTGCATCCCGTTCGGCGTGGTGACCGGGTGGCCTGATGACGGCGAACCCGTTCTTGACCTGGCCCGATACGACGGCCTTGCACGTCTCGATGGCGCCGCCCGCCGAGACTAGCGACGCCTCGAACGTCAGGCTGCCTACGTACAAGCTCGTCAAGCCCTTGTCTAGCTCCCTGGTGAGGGCCCGCAGCTCGGCCGTCGGCTTGGTCGACAGGGCTTGAACCCAATCATAGTGCTTAGCGTAGTGAACGGTGCAGATCTCGTCCTTGGTGGCCTCGCGTGCGGGGATGCGCCACATGTAGGCCGTGGGCCTGTTGGCCACGATCTCGACCAGCTCCGATTCGGACCCGGTGAAGACGAGTCCGGCCTGCTTGAAGGTCTTGAAGATGGCCTCTATGCGGGACGGGTCCTCGGGGTGGTGGGCGCCGGCGCCAAAGTCGGCGTTGGCGTGCAGCTTCATGCGGTCGTCATAGCAGCAGCCCGTGGGCAGCAGGCCGCGGCGGCGCATGTCGTCTGGGAAGTCGCGCGGGTCGTACAGGTACAGCTCGTTCTCGCCGTCGTCTGCCAGGTGCAGCAGGTCCATCTGCTCGTCCTGGTCCTCGTCCGGGTCGTCACCGAAGCCCGAGGCGATTTCGGCGGGCCTGGGGTAACCGTTGATGCTGCTCTCCACGTCCATGTCGCTGACGGGCGGGACGTCGCCCTCCATGGCGGTGTCTTCCTCCATTGCCAAGGTAGATAGATGGCACGCCGGCCGGGGTGGAGGGGGACCCAGAGACGGGCGATGAGGATGTGATCAAGTCCAGTTCCAGTCCCGTTTTCCGGCCCTCTCTGGCGAGTGAAATTGCATGTTAGCCCCAGCCCATGGAACTGATGGAGGGTAGTTGGGGTAGCGGTGGCTTTGGTGTGCCAGAGAGGCAGTCATAATCATACCAGGGTTTAGAGCAGGTCATGTATTCAAGAATCGTCAAAAAGAAGCTTGGGACCGTGACCGTGGCCCTGTGTCTAAGAAAAGACCTCTATTAAATCCCCCGAGACGAGGATGCAGGTACGAGGTCTTGTCGTTCGCCAAAACATGGAGCGAACGGGTGGGATAGAGGGCTGGGCAATTTTAGCGCCCTCACCTCACCACTAGGCGGCCCTTTGTACGCAAAAAGCGTAGACAATGAGCCAGGGTGGAATTAAACGGAATTCTGTAATACAAAAAAAAGGAAAGAAAGAAAGCGATCAGGTTTGCGTGTTTTTGAGTTATTGTTGTTCTTGTGGTCGTCGTCGTCGTAATTGTTCTCAGTGGTCAAGAAGAAGGCAATTAAATCAATTTGCTGCGAGATAATGGGCAGGCGCTGCAAGTGAAGCTAGAGAGGCAGGCACGTGGAGCTCGGGCCCAGCCTCAAAACCCATTCCATTCCGTGCCATTAAAGGGCAGCCAGCCATTGATACAAAAGTGAAGTCCTCCCTTGGACTTGATTATTTCTAGTTTTTTTATTTATTTAAAACAACCCTTTTTCCTTTTTAATTTTTTTCTTTAAACAAAAAAAATCCCACCAACAAAAAGGAAAACAAACAATCCATGAATGAACAAAGGCTTTGTTTGAACAAGAGTACTCCAGGCGGTTAATCACCTGCAGCTAAGCTAGCCCACCAAATTCCAACATGCGAGCATCACGTCCACCCATCTCTCAACTGCCATTACAGCGACTATCCCATAGATACGAGGAGCCCCTCAAGCTCATAATATTGGGGCTCAACGACAAAGTCCTCTTCATCTTCGAGGTCATAAGATGGGGTTTCAAAGCCGTCAACAGTCAACGCCACTATCCCCAACGGCTCCGAGCCGTCAAAGCCACCGTCACCCACAAACAAGGTAGGCAACAAGCCTAGAACATAGCCACCGGCCCTGTACCACGGCGTCCCAGGCTGTCGACCCTCCTCCCAGTCGAGGATGCCCGTCAGGCATCGTCCCCCGTCGTCGGGAACGCCGTGCCATCTTAGGGTCATGCCCAACGTCTCCGACAGGCTCTCCATCTGCACCCCGGTGCCCGGTTGCTCTCGCAGAACCTCGTCCATAAACCGCCCCTTCGTGTAGAGATGCGAGTTTTTGACATAGTAGAGCAGCTTTTCCGGGCTCAGCGTCATCATGGTCGACCAATGCCGCCTGCAACCCCATGCGACTCTACCGGCATCTTCAGGCGACAAGTACGACCCCTACCAGCGATGATTGTGGTTAGCCAACAGCAAAGCCACCCGGCGACGGACAAGGAAGAAACAAGATAGGAACCTACAGCATCCTGAAGCACAGCTTCAATGCTGGGGCAAAGACGCTCCACCAAAGACCTCACAGTCCTCCATAAATCATCCAGGTCCATCAACTCTCCGCTGTCGAGCATAAGCAGCATGTTCATGCGCATGTCGATCCAATTCCTCGTGAGGCACAGGCTACCATGATAGTAAAACTGGTAACGCATCCACGTATACAATGCACCCCGGAGCCGTTGTCCCTCGGCTGCATTGAGAACCCGGGCGCATTCCGGGGTCTTTATGAAGCGGTAGTATGGGAAGATGCTCTCCCAGCCCCTGATAATCTTGCAGATCTCAATCGCCCGGTCCACATCGCTATCCTCGAGCCTCACGGTCATGGCCGCTTCAATGTCGTCTTTGCCTGGGCCGAGAACCGAGACGCACTCCCCGATGGTGTAATTTGGGAGGGCTGCGCCCCTGCAGAGCACCTGATTCCGGAACATGACTTCCTTGGGAAGCCAGGTGCCCCATGGCATCTCTATATCATCGGGTGACATGGCCAGGACGCGAAAGAGCCCGTCAGAAGGGCCGAAGTGCGGGTCTGACTGCAAGGCGGTGAATACGATCTGGCTCTTGTTCGACAAGTACAGCTGATGAAACCGTCGACATGTCGCTGACAAGGCAAGGATACTGGCCAGGTCGAGGCTCTCAAAGATAACCAGAGCAAGCTCTCCAGGAACTGTGGAAAGACGAGCGTTGAAGGTTAGTCTGCTCGCAAGGACGGCGTCTTGTAAGACTTCAAAGTCGCACCAAGGAAGTAGGCGCGAGGTAGAGCTGGACATAGCGTCGTCAACGGCCTCTTGGGCGCGTGACGCTATAGACATTGTGCTGACTGGCTCCATGGCAGATGGTTGGATTGGTTTTTTGAGGAGTAAAATCATGTCACGAGGTAGTGACCAGATTACAGGGTGAACGGGCGAGGTAGATGGGGACGGTGTGTTTACTCTGCGCTTTTGTTAGCTTGGGTGCTGCCCGTACGTTAGAGGCTAGACTTACATCAACGTCGAACTCCTAGCAAGTTTTTTGTGTTGTTAAAGGGGATCGTGTTTCGGGGACGAGAGTGATGATGAACCGTCCAAGACTCCCTTAATGAGTTCTGTATCGTGATGCGCAAGGTGAAAAAAAAAGGATTTGGTCTGGTCGTAATCTCAGCGTGGGGATGGACCAACCCAGAGTTCCGCCCTCTTGTTCTGCCAAGAGGATTCAACAACCTCTCGACTTCACAGGGTGATCACCCCAGCGTTGGGGCCATAGCAGAGGGGAAAGGTGGTTGTAGAGTTGGAGGTCAAGGTGAAGGTCGGGGACGCGGATACGTGACCCCTATGC
>JARHUK010000839.1:0-13146 GCA_031001725.1 Pseudopyricularia javanii
AGTTGATATAACGGGTTATTGTTTGGGGTGCTATTTGGGATCGCGATTTTTCAAGTGATCCGAGTTAGGGGTGATCCGAGTTCAGGGGGTCCGACTTACTCGAGGGAGTTGCGGTACTCCTGCTTCTCCAGGACGTGCTCCGTCACCCACTCGGTGGTCTTGGCGAGCGTGCTCAGGCCCGTCAGGCCGGTGGCCGCACAGAGCCCTTGCTTCGCCACCGTCCATGCCTTACCCGTTGTCAGGAGGATGCTTGAAGCGCCTGGGTATGTTTGCACGTAGATACTGGATCTCTGCCCCTGGGGCCCACACAGCGCCATGGCCACTTTTTCGCGAGCGCCCCGGGGAAACAGATCACGAGTTCCGAGAAGCTCTGAATTCTTGAGAGATCCCAACTCTTCGCCGGTTGCTTCCCTGGCCAGGAACAAGTTGCTTCCCGAGTTTGACCGGGATGAGTTTGCATCATCATTGCCCTGGCCCCTGCCTCGGAGAAGCGCCGTCGTGCCTGTCGTCCCGCAAGTTGAGTCAAACTTCTTTTCCTCCAAGAAGACGTTGGGGAGGCTACTCTCGGGCTCCACCCCACTCTCCAGCGTGTCGAGATGGCTTGGTCCATAGCACAGCTTGACTTCCGGTACTTCGGGAGCCGCGGGTTGGTTTGGGTCTGAACAGCAGAAGAACGAGTAGGTCCCTGAGCGGCATCCCCAGCCATCTGTGGCCACTGTCGTCTCACCGGGCTCGCACCCCGTTTTGCATTCGGTCGAGAAGTCGAAGAAGAGATTTCCAATGGGGCCTACGAGTAGCTTTTCCCACTGAACCCATGTCGTACTACCCGCTCGCCTGTTGTGGAATTATACGTCAGCATGTGCCAATGGCGAGAGGAAACAAAATTTTTGGAGCTCTACCATTTGCAGCCCTTCCATGGAACTGGTTCTTTGCAGCAGAAGCTCTTGAAGCCTCCGTTATAAGAACAGCTTTGCTGGCCGCCCTGGCCTTGCTTCGCCTTGGTGAGCTCGTTGGGCAGGCTGCTGTCGTCCCCGCAGCCGTACGATTGGAACGAGAAAGCTCCACCCAACGGCCCAAACAGAGAGGGTACAAACGACTTTAGAGTGCAGATGGGCGCGGCACCAAACCACTTGCATGCATCCAAGACGTCTGTGGACGCCGTCTTGGTGCAACAAAGCGACTTGTGGCCTGTCCAGCAACCGTCGGTGCTTGCGGAGACCTCGATCTCGCTGTCGCTGCACCTGTTGCCAGGCAACATGCCGCAGAACTTGGGACTGCCCTTCCACTTGCATGTCGGCGGGTTCTTGGATGGGCAGCAGAAGTACCGGGTTCCCTCGTTACAGCCCAGCTCGATACCCAGTG
The DNA here is from genome assembly GCA_031001725.1 of Pseudopyricularia javanii. Classification (NCBI taxonomy): domain Eukaryota; kingdom Fungi; phylum Ascomycota; class Sordariomycetes; order Magnaporthales; family Pyriculariaceae; genus Pseudopyricularia; species Pseudopyricularia javanii. The sequence continues at coordinate 1,363 of JARHUK010000839.1, forward strand.
GATTCTTGTTGCCGGACGACTCGGAGACGGGGATCAGGCCAGACGGGCAGTTCGCGCCGCATTCGACCCAGACGCACTGGCTGGGATCGTCTTTGGCCCTAGCTGCAAGCACCGAAACGGACAGATCAGTCTTGCCAGCGGCCTTGGCCAGCGCCCGGATCGCGGTTCCCTGGCTGTCGTCAGTAGATGCCGCCCAGACCATGACGCCGCCTAGACAAAGCTCGTTTGCAAAGTCCATCTTAGCCTTCAGCGTCTCGTCATCATCGTACGAAACCCACTGGTTGGTGTCCCACGTGACCATCTTGACGCCGGCCTTTTCGTCGTGCACCACGTCCGCGCCGGCAGCGACAATCTCATGGATCTCGGAGAACATCAAGCTGCCTGCTGAGGCGGAGCACTTGCCTGGATTTCCACCGGCCGAGAACCCGCAGCCTGGCGTCTTGCATCCAGGGTCTGACAGGGTGAAGCTCCGGCCGTAGAAACCCATCCCCATGACAACCTTCTTGGGGTCGATGTCGTTTCGCCAAAGAAGGTCCATGGCCAGGTCAACCTCAGTAAGATTTGTGTGGGAGTTGATGAATGGCCCCAGATACGGATTCGTACCGTCCCAGGTACCGTGCAGGTCATAACTCATGATGTTGAACCAGTCCAGAATGGGCTCCATGTTCTTTATGTCAAAATGCTAGAGGTACCAGAAAGACGCTAGCAAGGTGATGGTGAGACCTCTATTGCCAAGTACCGCTCTGAGATTCTTTAGGAATGATGTGAAGTTTTCAAAATCTTCCGGCCGGCCAGATCGCTCCTCCGCGACACTAACGCAGCCCAAATAATCCATTGTTAACATCTTCACTTGGTAGAATTTCCAAGTTCATCGGACGAGGAAATCAAATTAGTAGGAGACTCACGGGTATTCCCAGTCAATATCAACACCATCGAATCCATACTTGTCCATAAAAGACAGAAGAGATTCGAAGAAAGCGTTTTGGTGAGACCTGGATGCCGCGAGTTCGGAAAACGTTCGCGCTGTGGGTTGGTCAGGATCGTTCATGCTCCATCCACCAATGGCTATCTGCGGTTGCAAATGTTAGATAACGAGGTATTTGGGTTTTTTGTTCCCACAACATCTTACCCAAACTTCAAGCCCAGGGTTGTAGTCCTTTAGAGCTGTGAGACGTGGCATATACTCCTCGTCCGAGTCCTGCATGTTGGCGATCTTGAAGGTGTTGGGGTCAATAAATGCAAAGGCGTAGTTCAAATGAGTATATGCCCCGAACAGCAAGTCTTCAGGGTTCACTAAGAGACATTGTCATGTCAGCGAAACCTGCGGTAAACATGACCATCTCATAAATAATCTAATCGAGGTTACTCACTCCCTTTGCAGGCCTTGGTAGTTGACCAGCCTTCGTAGTATCCAATGACTTTGCTAGCAGCGCTTGTCCCGCCCTGGCAGCTTGGCTTCTTGACCTTTTTGTTGCCGCAGAAGTCCTCGGTCGTTCCGCAAAAGCCGAATTCTGAGCAACACACGTTGAGTGGGCAGTCTCCCCGGGTACTCCATTGTGAGCCCCATCCTGGATCACATTCGCTCTTTGCATCGCAACCGGAGGTGCAGTTCGCGGGAGCACAGTACGAAGGGCCCATGCCGCAAACCTGTATGTATGGACTGTGAGTATTGCTTCTTCACTTTAAGGGGGTAGTACTCTCCAACCATTGAACTTCTTGCTTCCATCTCTTTCTCGACATTTCTTGAACTCACATTGTTCTTGCCACAGCATCCCAGCTTGCACGGTCTTTCTGGGGAACAAGAGTAGTCTTGTTGGCCTTCGGCGATGAGTATCAAGCCGGAAACTGCCAGAAGCACGCAAAGGCAGCGATAGAGCAGTTTGTTGAGCCCTGTCATGTTTTTTGACCTCATTGATCAAGGGACTGAGGAGGGGTGTTGAGTCAATAGTTCAGGATCACAAAGATTACGTTCAACTTCCCCGAACACCTAATGTATGGGCAAGCCGAATAACGGGGTTTTAACAGGCTGTGATACTGCTTTCTATCCAACAGCACCCTGGTACCAATCACGAGCGAGACTCCCTTGTCAGCAGGTGTTCTCCGGAAAGGTGCCGGATCTCCTGCGGAAAATTTCAACGATAGAGCACATGAAAAGGAGGCTGACGCGAGATATCTACTGACTACTTTCTTTAGTATAAGATCAACATGTAATAGACAACATGACCATAGAGCTGACATCAACAATATCAATATTTGGTAGATTGTGAAGCATCTGTATGCAACCCAATTTTCCCCAACAGACACCGGTGAAGAGGTAGGGAGGGTTGATAGTTCATTGTATGACTAGGTCTTAGCAGAAGTGCTACCGGAGTACTCGGCCGTCGAATGGGAATGAACACAGGCACAGAGATGTGGTGAAGTGGGATGCTCAGACATTGGTCTGTTTTTAGCCTCGGTTTCAAAAGGCGGCACAGTATTGGCTGACTGCATATATGAACTGACTTCAAAATGTTGCCGCTCATCGTCATCCGGTACTGGAGGTTTCTCAGGCGTCTCTCAAGAAATTATCAAAGGGAAGGTTGACCAATCATAGTATGGCGGGCTAAATGGAAAAACCACGGATCGGCTCGTCCCTCGGCGTGATAAGACAATATGTGACTCCAAATGCATAAAGGAGGGCTGGACTCAAAAGACCAGCCAGCATATCTACATATTCTGGTATGTCTCACATAGGTGAGATTTGCCACTACCACTGTATTACTGTCACATCACCATCCAATTTGTTAAGAGCGAGACCACGGGATGACAACTGCAGATCACTACGGAAACGAGCTCCTACGGTTCAAGGTAAGCATGAAACGAAGCGGGGAAGGCACCCCATATCTGATTTTCGTTTCCACCATACAGTCCGAGACTGAATGTGGGTTGTTTTATCACTTCAAAACTTCCTCAGCGCTGATATTGACTTTTTGTCGAAGCCATTCCCAAGTCACAACGCCCACAACATACTACAAGATCAAGCCGGCTCATAATGAGAGGCTCTCTTTGGAACGAAATGCCGCTCATTTTGGCTGGCCTAGGTTTGCTCCATATGCTTATCGTACAGGCGTTGGCGGCGGACTCAAGCGTACGTTTTAAACCGTGCCGGTTTGATGATTTAGGCTACTACATGCTCACTGGTCCAAGTTCAGTTCTTCTTCTTCATCAACCAGACCGGCAATCTCTTTGACGGAATATCCACCGAGTGCAACTTGGCGCTGTCATTGCCAATCCCGGAATGCCCCCAGGAGTTGCTCAACCTCTTAGGAGGTAGCCAGTTCTACACAGTCCAAAACGAGACCATGATGGATATTCTCTGTCGGGAACAGTGCGCTCCCGCATTCAAGAAGTACCGAGAAAGCGTGGAAGTAGCATGCTCAAATGACCCTCAACCAAGATCAGGGTATCCTTCGACATACTGGGTAGATGCTGTGTCGTCTGTACAAACGCAGATGTGTCTCAAAGACTCAGCAACCGATGAATACTGCACCCGTTAGTCCGTCACTTTCTTGCAGAGCTCGAATTTACAATTGCTTACAGTTCACTGATAGCTGACGTTCACTCACAGAATTTCTTGAAAAGACCCTAGGAGATGCCAGCAACCCAGCTGATTTACTCGGGGGCTACAGCACCGAGCAATTGTGCTCCGAGTGCATTGTGAGCCTTTTCCGCCACCAGCAATCGACCCCCTACTCCAATTACGACGGCGAAATGTCGCGGGCCTGGGCCGAGATTCAAGGCCGATGCAATCTTGACTACCCGACTGCTACGCCAACCCTCAATACCAACGTGACTAGCCTTGGAAACTACGCTCCTCCGGGCTACGCCACAGCCGCCTGCGTTGGAAGTCGGACTCACGAGGTCGTCAGCGGAGATAACTGCGTGGAGATATCCAAGTCAAGCCATGTATCCACCGGATCCCTGATCACTATGAACAGCCTTCGGCTGGACTGTACGAATCTGCGGCTCGGGCAAGTATGTCGTATGCTTGGGCACTCAAAATCTTAGTTTTATGGCTAACTTGTTCGAACAGACAATTTGCCTACCGCCGGCTTGCGAGGACTATGTCGTGAAGAGTGGAGATACTTGCATAGGCATTGCGAACAAATTTGCCGTCCCATTCCACCAAATCACAGCTTGGAATCCGAGTAAGTCATTCCTTCTTGGGTGCCAATCACTGTTTCCAACAAGGCACACGGGCTTTTATTCGGATCCAAAAACGTAAGAAGCTGATTAGGAATCATGAAACTCTATAGCAATAAATCCGTACTGTACCAATCTTCTCGTCGACCAAAATCTCTGCATTGGACCACCAGGCGGGGATGCCACGTTCACTACGGTTCCCGGGGCTACGGGCACACAGACTGCAATATATGCCACCGCAACGGCATCAAGACCTAGTCTAGTGGCAGAGGGCACTACAACTAAGTGTGGGAAGTATTATCTCGTCCAGCCTGTAAGCCAACCCTCATTTCAACAGTGTTGCCTCGATAAGACTTTCCCGTAACGAGAGTCTTGTTTGGGTAACGTCTCCAACGGGAGAGGCTGACAATGACTAGGGCGACTATTGCGAGATATTGGCTTTGAACAAGACAGTACCATTGAGCTGGTTCCTTGGAATGAATCCCCAGGCAAGTCGACCACTTTTCTGCTTCTAGACTAATCAGCTCTTATCCTTGGATCTTGAAGCGCGGCCGATACTGATCAGACCGTGTAAGTACAGATAGATGATGCCTGTAGCAACCTCCTTTCGGGATTCAACTATTGTGTGCAGCCGACGAGTGACTGGAATACGACTAGCACATCTGACCCCGTCCCAGCCCCGACATCCACGCCTCCCGGCACTATAAGCGAATGCTATGAGTATGTGGATTTTCATATCTCCAACTTCTTTTGTCACTCACTTGATTCTAACCAAATGCTAAACTGTCACACTAGATGGTACGTGGTTCAACCTGGAGACTATTGCGGCAAGGTTCAAGATCAATTCGGCATCACCTTTGTGCAGCTACAGACCTGGAACCCGGTAGGTACATTTTCTCCCAGCATGCAAAATTGTGCTGTCTATCGCTAGCTCACAAGTGCTCCTCGACATTATAGGATATTGCAGATGACTGCTCCAACCTGTTGCTAAACGTAGCTTACTGCGTTAACGGGGGCACAATAGCCAGCGGAGCTTTTGCAGCCCGCCAGACTCTTACAGCCAGGGACGACGCGGGAGATGATTCGCCGGCAGCTTTGCTCCGAGCCCGAGGGCCGGCTCAGACCTCAGCACCGGAGTACAGCTCGATTGGCGGGCCTGGCGGCGTACCGGTAGGATGGCCTGGGGTCAACTCGCCCAGGCTAAGGGCGCAGATGGGACTGGGTTTGCAAGGAAAATAAGAGAACCTACCCGACGCCTCATCTGCATGCCGACAGTTTTGCTATTTTCCTTGTTTTGTTTTAGGCGTGGACTTGAATACGTTGTGCAAAAGGGTGTAACTTTGGTTAAGGGGAAGCAAGCTATTGGGCCACGCACACGAGTCCCGGCCTCCTGGCAGTTTGATATTATTGAGTGTTACTTGAGTAGAAGTTTCTGATTTCTTTCATCACAAATGTCGTCATATTGAATGCATGCACATGTGAACCAATCAGTAGCCGGCCGTATCACTTCTAAGCCACAGCCCCCAGCTGTTAAATATCCGTTTCACCCCCGCACTGGATCTCACCTTGATGCACCACAAACATCCACTTCACTACGTCGCCCATCACCATGTCGAAACCATCGAGATTATTCTTGTCGTACACCGACGCCGCGAGCAGTTATTGGCCACCCGGTTGGAACTTTCAACGCTTTGCCCATGCGACATCCGAGGACAATGATAGCCTCTCTGACGAGGAGCGGGCCAAGATGCAGGCTGGCTTCCGGGACGCGCTCGGCGAGGACGGCGTCGATGAGATGGCCCGCGTCGTTTGGCAGGAGCAGCTGCGACTCATGAAGCTAGAGAAGGCGACTGTCACTGATGCGACCACGTCCTCGTCATCATCCAAACAGCAGCAGCAGAAGATACCACTACCTTCACCTCCCGAATGGCTCAAGACTTGGCGGAAACGGTGTGCTAATGGCGGCGCATGGGGATTCGTGGCATTTAGTGCTGGGATCGCCAAAATGACCGACTCTGAGGTAACGGAGTTTCGTACGCGCGTCCGACAGATTGCCGAGATCCCGATCCAAGAGGCGCTCGAAGGGGACGGCCAGCCAGCGGAGGAGATAGCTCAAGCTCAGCGCTTGTTTGAGATCCGCTGGGTTGATTTGGACGAAGAAGAAGATGAGGGACAACCAGGAACACATGAAGGAGACTGGCTGAGTAAGGCGCGAGCCCATTATCTCAACATGCGCGAGTCCGGAAACCTTCCCTCAGGTCTCGACCTCCCCGTTTTTATATGTGCCTCCCCCGGATCTGTATCCTCGGTGCTTCAGACATCTCTAGAGGATGTGAAGGAGGCACACTCATCTAAGTCACGATGGCGATCTAATGACGCCCCGTTTTTGCTGGTCGTTGCCTCAGAGACAAAGCAGGGTGTGGATGACGACGACGAAGACGCTGATCACAACGGGGAGAAGAGCTGGTTCAAGCCTGCCTTCAAGGCTGCTGTCGAGGTGCTAGTGGATGAGCTATGGTGGGTGGTTGCTGAGCAGATCACTACGCTGGGCAGAATGGCGAGGTTTGTCCGAGGCGCGACGGTGGCAGATGGTGCAATTGCAGTGGGTAAAGAGTTGAATGAGCAAAAACAGGAGAATCTGACTGGTATTGGGAGTCATGCTGGTGATGATAGACGAGGGCACGAGGAACCAGGCCACGACGAAGATGGTCTGGATGACATATGGTGGACAGTTCACACGCCCCCACATCACATGAGGAAGAGAAGGAGAATGTAAGGGATGTTTCGGGAGGAAAGCCCCGATACAGCTAGTCCAATGACCGACGGGACTGTTCATGACATCTCGTGGTAGAAACGATATTTGACGCCTTGGGGCCTATCGGTATGTGATTGAGATCATCGTGATAGCTTCAGTACACATGGGGATCTATACATAAACCCTTCCGGATGAGGCCATTCACGGGATGTGGGGTTTTGGTGCTTTTTCATTTGATTGTTGCTGCAGGGCTATTAGGGGCTGCCCGTTTGGCACCTGAGCAGACACTCCGTATACGTCGTCTGCTCGGTATTCATGGGCCGAGGACCATCAAATAGGGATTCCGGAGAAGCAACTACCCTCATTCAGCCCAAATGCTTGGTTCCTGGATCAGGGGCCCGCACTCCTGGGGCTTTCCGCGCTGGAACCCGTCAAGGCGTGCGCCGTTAAGTTTCAAGCATCGCTTATTCCTGGCGCTAGTCTGATCAGCAGCGCTAGACAAAGAGCGGACTATTTGAAATCGCGCCGTTGCCGAGACACGTCACGTTTGTGCGCAGGCGCTGGGGATTTCAGCGCACCCTCGCGTCATGAGGCTGACGAACACTGTTTTGTCCGTGAATATTTTGGGCTCTTGGCACAAGTCGTGAAATTGCAAAATTTATACGAGCTGCACTACGAGTGCTAGCACCAGAGCTACTACAATTCCCCTGAAGAAGTTCGATTCGGTCCTTTTCTAGAAATGTATATCCCTCTCTCATTTCTTCCTCCTCAATGCTTCTTTTCCCTTGGCAACCTTCTTCATCTCTTGGCAGCAAGGACCACCTTCTTTTAGTGACAGATATCTCTGTTGGACACTCACTTTACGCACTATTCGCTTAACGGGGTTACATACCTGATTACACTCGCTTTTATCTTGCCGTTAGGCCTTTAACATATAATAATATCAACCATCAAAATGAGAACCGCAGTCTACACCACCGCCTGGCTCACGGCAGCCCTTGTTTCCGCCCATGGAGACTCCGGTGGTATGCCCAAGCTGGTTGGCCGCATGGCACAGCGCCTTGGCCTCAATGCGGTCCACACCCGCGCCGCTCCGGTGGTTACGCCCCGCCACGGTCCCATAGAGTCTCCGATGAAGGCAGAGGCGCTTGACAAGCGTGCCGGCAACCCGTCTGGCTCTCAATGCGGCAAGGGATTCGGGAACTGTGCAGCCGGCCTATGCTGCAGCGCCGAAGGGTGGTGTGGTAACGAGGTTACATCCTGCCAGGCCCCCGACTGCCAGTTCCAGTACGGACCCGGCTGCGACGCCAACGTGACGCCCGCCGGTGCGACCACTGCCAACATCGCCCGCCCCCTTCTCGGTAGCGTGCCCTATGGAGGCGCCGGCATCTACGACTGCGTCGCCAATGGCGTCATTGCCCTGACCTTTGACGACGGGCCATACATCTACACTGACCACATCCTCGACGTCCTGGCCCAGTACAACGCCAAGGCGACCTTCTTCATCACGGGCAACAACATCCACAAGGGCTCGATCGACACCACCTGGTCGGCTGTCATCAAGCGCATGGCTGCCGAGGGCCACCAAATCGCAAGCCACACGTGGTCGCACCAGAATCTTTCGGCGCTCACTACAGCTCAACGCCAGGACCAAATGGTCAAGAACGAGATGGCATTCCGCAACATCCTCGGCTACTTCCCAACATACATGCGCCCTCCCTTCTCCGAGTGCAACGCTGCGTGCCAGACGCAGATGAAGAAGCTCGGCTATCACGTCACCTACTTTGACCTCGACACGGACGACTACAACAACGATTCGCCGTCGCTGATCCAGAATGCAAAGAACAACTTTGACAACGCAGTCGTCGGTACCGACCCAACCTCAAGTGACTTCCTTGCTATCGGCCACGACATTCACCAGCAGACGGCGTATAACCTGACGGGCTATATGCTGCAGCAGATGCAGAACCTGGGCTACCGTGCCGTCACAGTCGGCGACTGCCTTGGCGACCCCAAGACGAACTGGTACCGTAGCGCTGGCAATGCTGTGCCCGTGTCCTCATCCACCTCGACCCGCGCCGCCGGCGCCACGGCTACTTCCTCTGCCGCCGTTAGCACCCCCACCGCCACAAACCTCAAGATGACCAACGATGCCACCTGCGGCTCCAAGGTCTCCTTTACTTGCCAGGGCTCGCAGTGGGGCAACTGTTGCTCGGTGAACGGCTGGTGTGGCTCTACGGTAGACTACTGCGGTACTGGATGCCAGAAGGGATACGGCACCTGCTCTTAAAGGCGAGGTGGAGAATGGTGTTGCTTGGGGGTATGTCGTTGTTTATTTGGGCGAGTTTGGCTCATGTCATAATTTGCCAAATTTCACGCTACGACGGTCTATGCTATCTGAGCACTCTATTGCTGTGTTCTCGGGTGTTGTTTTGACAGTGGCAAAGAGGATTGTGTAACGTTTGACTTTCCCTCAAATAGATTAATACACCTCGCTCTGTTCGCGGACCCTGCGCAAAGTTGCCTTTTGTTAATCAAACACAGTCCCCGAAGTCACTTATATTGTATTGCGCTCCACTTAGTAAACCGCGGAATCCAACCCCCACACATCCATTATCAAAGCAGGTTGCTGGGCGGAGTTGACAGCACGGATGGCCAATAAACCTTATATTGCTCCTGGCAATTGTCACGTACGAGATTGTTTTTGCTTAGAGTTTCCTTTTGCCCCGGTGACCAAATCACTCATCACTAGATGCCTAACGTTTGAACTTGGGAGATACCAATGAATGTCTTTTTGTTTTGAATGATGCGCAGCCAGATTGCTCGTGCGTCTTTCGGCTGAACAAGATAACTCTATATGGAAATGCTTGCAAACAGGGAACTAGTCCAAATCACACAAATGGTACCTCATTTATGCCTTGAGACCAATAGAGCGCCTCATGGCATCAACGACAATGTTCTTGTAGTCACCGCCAGCCTCCCACATGGCGAAGCCGGCCAGCCTGTTCGAGGTGATCCACTTGCCCTTGGCCGTGAGGGACCGAACGTCGTCGTATGAGACCCACCAGTTGTTGGTCTCGTCGAAGAGGAAGGGCTAGTGCGCAATTATGTTAGTAACTTGCACGTCTGGTAAGAACACGGGAGATTCATCAATCAGGCTGGGTTCACGTACTGTCTGGCTGCAGGTGTCATAGCCGGAAGCAATGCCCTCGCGCGGGTTGCCGCTCTCGTCCAGGAACTTGCCCTCGGTCACCATGCTCCAGAAGGTAAAGGTGCCGCCGTGGGGCTGAGGCTGGCCGCAGGCGTCGGTGGATGGGTCGTCGTCCCAGCTACCGCCCTGGCGGCGGGTGCCGTTGTTCTTGGGGTAGGCGCTCAGGACCTTGGTGGTGCCGTTGGAGGCGACAAAGGCGTCGGCCTCGGTCACGTCGAACCCGTGGCCGTAGGCGCCAACGCCGAGCACAAGCTTCTCGGCAGGGTAGCCGGCGGCGATCCACTTGGCGACGCCTTCCTTGATGCCGCCCATGATGTTGCGAGAGTCGCACGACATCTCGAGGGGCGCGTTGGGGCCTCCGGTGCTGGCCCAGGCGCCGTAGACGTCGTAGCCCATGATGGTGGAGTAGTCGAGCACCTTGGCCAGGGGAGCGAGGGTGCCGTTGGTGCTCTGTTGGCCGGTCTGGTCGTTGTAGGGGTACAGGCTCACGGCGGCGGTCAGCAGCAGGGGCTTGGTCTGGGCGGCGCGAAGCTCGTCCAGGAAGGAGATGAAGTTGCTAGTGTCGTCCTTGTTGATGGCGTTGCAGCCAAGGCCCTGCTTGTTGGGGTACTCCCAGTCGAAGTCGAGGCCGTCGAGGTTGTACTTGTTCACAAGGTCGAGGCACGTCTTGACGAAGGCGGTACGGTTCTCGGGGCTGCCGACATTGGTGCTGAAGTGGATGCTGCCGGTCCAGCCCCCGATGGCGACGAGGGCCTTGACCTTGTTGGCGTGCGCGGCCTCGACAAAGTCAGGCAGCAGCTCGGGTGCGGACTTACTCAGGTCCAGGCTGCCGTTGGCGGTCGTCTCGGCGAAGGCGTACTTGACATCGGTGTACTTTTCCCACGGCATCTGGTCAACCGTGAAGGTGACGCCCTCGCGCTTGGCATGGTAGCCTGCAAAGTAAGTCGTGGCAACCTTACGTGAGCCATTGAACGCGGCGGTTGCATCGTTCACTGCCATTTTACCACGCCAAACCGGGGAGTTTGGCCGGGCATCGACGGACGAGACGCTGCAAACGGCGAGATAGACGGCCAAGGCCGCTTTGGATAGGGTGAAGAGTGACATGGCCGAGTGTGCTTGGATTGTTTGTGTAACAACAAAGTCCCAAGGTTAGGATAGATGAAAGAGCGAATGACGGGACCAAGCGGTGGCCTCCAAGAAGATGATGGACTTGTATTGGGACGAAGGCGCGTCGATCTATATACTTCTACATGTACGTATTCGGGGAGACATATACCTCTAGGGATCCCGGCTCGGGCAAAGGGATTTTGGCAGACCGAAAGAGAAACAGACTTTCGCATCGCCACGGATTCGACAATGAATCGTCCAATCTATTGCGTGGTAATTGGCAAGTCGTTCGTACTGCAAGGTTGGTGGACTTGGTTTGCCGGCTACCGACCCATACAGTTCAGGGATTGTTGTGGTTACAGTACTTCTCCACACATTGCTAAGCGTAATGCCCCATGAGACGTGTGCATGGTCAGCACTGTAATTAAATGACAGCGGATCTCAGGGAGGGAGAGACCCGCAGACATTGCTGGATAGACTTTGAACATTCCATTTAGTCGACGTTGAAAACCGTCAATCAGTATTATTA
>JARHUK010000842.1:0-13071 GCA_031001725.1 Pseudopyricularia javanii
AAATAAAGCTACGATAACAAGTGCCGGAAGAAAACGAGAACCCAGTCCGTGGCTAATACTCAACACCTGACCTGACCAAACCCAAAGTGATATGAAAGAAAAGAAGCGCATCAAACATTCGCCTGATCATGATGGTTCGTTGTTCATGACCACGAGCTGGAAAGACATAATTTAATCTTGTCAAACCGTCTTCAGCCCTGGAGAATGATTTCACGCAGGCAAACGATCAAGCGACGATCAAGAGGACTCATCCTCATCACCGCCAGCCTATGCGAAAGGAGGTTAGCAGATGTTTTGCGATGATGTGATCACAGCGGAAAAGCTTACCTGGTACGCAGCCTTCTCGTCCTCGTAACGCTTCTTGTCGGCAGCGGCCTTGGCGTCGTATGGGGCCCTCTGCTTGTCGCTCAGGGCCTTCCAGCGCTCACCAAGGAGCTTGCCGACCTGGCCGAATGTGACGCCGGGGTTCTCCTCCCTGACGTTGTCACGCTGCTCGTTGGCGAAGAACATGTAGGCGGAAAGACCACGCTTGGGGGCGAGGGGGTCCTTCTTGGTGCGGCGCTTCTGCTCCTTTGCGCCCTTCTTAGCAGCGGCCTTAGGCATGATGACGGCTAAAAGATGATAAAAGTTATGTTAGATTGATGACTCTTTTCAATTGCTGAAAGAGATGGGCTAAGAGTGGTTTTGGGTGGTGGGCGCAGGATATGGGGTTGGTAGGCGATGCGATTGGCGGTGGTGCCCATTAACGCGTTCTGATGCCAATGTGACGGTCGGGCGCGGAGCTTGACGCGTCTCCCAAGATGGCAGAGTGGGCGTTGTCGCAATGGCAATTGAGGGCGATTGAGGGCGAAAAGGAGGGTTCCAAGCCTGGAATTGATGAATTCGCATCATCGTACGTACCTTGGTGGGATTTAGAGGGGAATAGTTCAAAAGTGTGGTGTTGATGCTTAAATTATCTGTTTGCTGACTGTCAGTTCTGCTGTTGACGATGATGTCGATTGAATGATGCGGGTGTTGCTGATGGACCCGTTGCTTTGTCACGGTTGAAGGTGACCGAGGTGCAGTGCAGGAAGTGAGAAGGCAGGTAGGTGCATGTGTTTTGGGGAAGCTATGTATGCGACCGTGGATGAATGAATCCCAAGGTGATTTGGAGTGTTGTGGACTTTTGAGGACGGCGACGAGGCCAAATCGTGCAAAAGAACGCACCGCTGCACTGGCAAAGAAGCGCGGACGACGGGCGTCGCGAAGAAGCTCAATGCGCTGGCAGCGTGAATGGGTGCAGAGGGCAATTGGTGCTGGCTCTGGCTGCGATGATTATTGCGGCGATGGGTAGAGAAGAGTGCAGTGATGGGAGGAGGTACTTGTGATTTGGTGTGTGTGCAGGCGGAATGGGAGGTCACTCACCTGTTGCGATGTGAATTGCGTGCAAGTTTTGTATGGGAGAGTTGGCAGTGGTAGAAAGAGTGAGAGGCAGAGGAAAATTGTATGGGGGGAGGATTGAGGGAGCGCCTTTTTACTATGGGCCGGCTGATTGTGAGGGACTGGGCCAAATTGGGAGGGGAGCTTGCTTGGTGGTCTGGTCTGGTCTGGTCTGGAGTGGTGCTGGTATGGTACCCTCGCCCTTTTTTTTTTTGCCCACACCAAAACCGAAAGCAGGAGGAGCACCCTCTGCCTCTGCGCGCGTCTGGTACCAAAGAGGGAGGGGCACCTGGCTGGGGCTGGCTGGCTGGTTGGCTGGTTGGCTCGAGCTTGAGTCTCTTTCCTCTTTTCGCTCCTTCCCTTGCGTGCCAGTGCCAGTGTCAGAGCCAGTGCCAGTCCATCCGCCCACTGCCCCCGCTCGCTCTTTCCCTTTCCCTCGCTCTTTGTTTGAGAGCCCGTTCAAGTCAAGGCATGATTTGCATGCACCCAATAGCCAGCCTGCAATTGCGTGCCCGCTTGATGAAGCATCTTGGTAGGTAGGTTCCTACGGGTAAATTACATCGTATTCGTTTGTACATACCACTCACGCACACACAGTTTATGATCGAACGAATAGCTAGTTGATGTATGTCGTTAGCATTTAGCTCAGGTTGATACCTTCTTGCTTCAATTCAAGTCCAATTGGCTTTTACTATGCCTATTCGAAAGCTCCTTTGGCTCTGCAGTGTGCGTGTATCCAACTGCCCTCACAAACGTACAAATACACTACACCAAAATGGAGGGCCCGGTTTGTGACAACCTCCGAAGCTTACACCACCCCCAAAGGAGTTGGCACGGTGCCCGCGACACCAAGGCAACGCCGCCTTTTTTTCCCACTCGGGCACTCTCAACTCCAGCCAGAAAAAGTAAGACGCGCAGTCATGTACCGCTATGTCTCCAATACAAAGTCACATCCCTGGCTCCCGGACCACCACACTGCTCCCAATCTCCCCCAATCCCCTCACCTCTTACCACCTGCCGTCCAACGGGGCCTACGGATTTTGACAGTTTTCCCCCGACCACTACTAGGGGTGCAGTTCGTAGCAGAACAGGCCCAGGGCCAGGCGGCCCCCCAAATATGGAGCATGCAATTGCCCACCCGCCCGCGTAGAGATTTTGCTTTCCTTTGTCAATCAGACTGTATCGTTTGTGGCTTTCCATCCCGGAAAATCCGAATTAGCCTCGACTTGTGGGTGGCCATTAATGTCACTGCCACTCCTTGGGTTACGTGCCGCCCCATGTGAGACAGCAACTCTCAGGGTCATTTGAGAACCTGGAAGGCAGGTAATATTGCTTGCAGCGGTTTCCAGGGTGACTCGAGGTCATTTGCAGCTGCGTATGTATGTATGTACACACTCTTGTCTTGGTGCGGAGGTACCAGTGCAGGAAGGGCGACTGTACACCATCGCTTGTTTCGTCGCGTACCGGTACCTTGGAGCTGGGAGGTCCACCCCCAGCATGTTTTGCCCCATGGCCTTTGTGCGTACTTCAAAAGGCCGTCAAGAAAGCGCTCGTCTAGAACTAATTAGTCCGAGGGAAATAACAAGCTTCAAAGTAAACACACACGCGTCTGGTCATTTACCGAAAAGGATGGGCAATTGCCGTGTCAGAGGCATTTACCACATATTCGCATCGCAACATGGGAATTTCCGGTGGTATCACGTCGCAGCAAAAGCACCCGAGGCAGAAGGAATCTTGATACAAGTCCCCACTTTTGTTTTGGCCACTGCAATGGTAAAAAACAAAAAAAAATGGTGGGGATAGTGTCCCATACGCGCTTGGTTCAGATAAAATGCGCCTACCGATTACTGATGCTGGGCAGGAGTGGGAAAAAAAAAAGGCTCGCACACAGTCCACACACCTGTGGCTAGTCCTGATTCTGTTACCACATTCGTCATTGATTGGGCCGCACACGGAAAACTGGTGGGAATTAGTGGAATGGATAGGGAGTCAGTACGTGGGCGCGCAATTCAGACAGCACCCACCCTTGTCCACTGGGGGGATCAAGCCCAAATCAGCACCGCGTCCTAGCGTCACACAAAACTGGGTGGTGTTCCGCCTACGCCATTTCTCTTTCCTGCTGCACCAAAACTGCTGCTCTCTGCCACTGACGCTGAGGTGATGTAGACTATCTCGTGCGACTTTTAATATTTCAAGGTTTCCAGGTTCAGTGGGTAATAATATTTCTTGCATCACTCTGATTTGGTTATTTAATTTCTCGTCTACTTTTTCTGTTTCTTGCTTGACATTTCAAACACAAGTCTGGAATTCGAGTAGAGACATAATGTGCACATCTTCAAGCGCCTTCAAGCACGCAAAATGGCCTCAAAACTGGACTGCTCACATGGCAACTCGACGGGGGTAGCTGGAAGTATTTTCTGTGCCGTACCACACACACACACACACTCTTGGTTGCTATGCTGTGCATGAAAAATAGAAGCTCCCAAATTGGAGTTACCTTCCCCAAATCGTCCGGACGTAGATTCCCAGACAAGCTCCCGACTTGCATAGACTCTTCTTGTGCCCTGACTAGCTCAGCTCAAGTCATGCATCGGGAGTGTCAAAGGGAGGGGTAGGCAGTCAACGAGACCCAGTGCCCTGGTCATGTAATATCGAAGCTCTTGTTGTAGCTGTCGCGTCTTCCCTGTCCCAACTACCTCGTCAATACGCCAGCTTTCCCGAAGCTTCTGGACTTTTGACGCGTACTTTGAGGGTGCATAGCTACGTTGGAATCCAGGTAAACTTTGTTAGGGGTTCAACAACAAAGCTCCGTTGCTGTGTGATGACGTCTTGGATTTGACGTCCGTAAGCTCCCGGCACGGCATCACTGGCGATCAGTCTAGGTTGTTTATTTGCCCCCCAAAAATTCAACCATCGCTGTTGAATGCCCACTCACTCCGGATCCAGCACAACATCCCTCAGCACCGCATCCCCAACCCAGTCCACCCCGCTCCCGACTACCACCGCCGCCGCCGTGCCCTTCATGATGCGCCACCGCCGCCTGCTCGCCCGCACCTGCTCCTCCAGCCGGCCAATCTCGGCCGCGACCTCGGGATCCTCGTCCGCCGCCATCCCCTTGCTCCTCGTCTCGCGCTCCGCCGCCAGCCGGAGCACCTCGGCGGCCAGCTCGACGTTGCGGCGCGAAGCTGTCAGGGATTCGGCCTCCACCGTTGCGAGACGGTCGAGGGCGTCGCGCAGGGCCGTCGTCTGGCGCGCGAGGGGTGCCGAGGCCGCGTCGCGGGCCCTGAGTGATTCTTCGAGGTCTCTTGCTCGTCGCAGCAGTGTCAGTAGATGGTATTTGTAAGGTATTTCTATTCGAATGAGTGGAGGGAGATGATGCGTACTGTTCTACCACGTTCGTGTTCACACCGCCGTGCACGGCGTGCAGGATCGGTGTCGCCGAGACCACGCTCTCGACGGCCTGGGTTCGGAGCATGTAGGCAGCCCGGGCGTCGAGGAGGCGTGCCTGGGCGGCCTTTACAGCCTCTGGGGTGTCTGGCTCATTGTCGGCTGCTGTGGGCGCGCTTTTTATGTGAGTGGACTTTGTATATCCCCTTGTAGATTCAACCGACATAAATCACATGGTTCGGGCGGGCGTACGAGGCTGGTAGGCGTTGCGCGCCTTGACGAGCGCGATCTGCAGCTGGAGCTCCTGGAGCCGGTCAAACAGCCTCAGGACGCGCTCTTCGTCGGCAGAGAGGACGTGCGGTGCCGCTGCCGCGTCGGAGGGCGCGTCCGGCATTTGTGAGTCTATCTGCGCGTGTGAGTCCATCGCTGCTGTGAGATAGTGGCCTTCTATGGTATCGGTTTCACCGCGGCAGTGTTCTGCAAGCTCTACAACGTAAAACAACCCCCGGACGCGACGCGACAGTGGTTGGCTGCCTTCACGATGAACGCGGGGAAACATGCAATTGCACGGGCCGCCATGCACAAATGCGGGCCGTTAGCATGTGGCGATCCACCGCTGATACCAGAGTGATTTGGTTTCGGATTTTCTCCAGCTCCCAGCCTTTAAAAGACTGCATGAAAGCTTCTTGGACCCTGAAATCCATCACTTCTGCTACTTTACAAAGTAGAATCCCCGGCACTTGAAGGGTGGGCGGGAACTCGCTATGTTGCAGGGCAATCATTCATCGCCTCGCAATGTGGACACGCCAGTTGGGCCTAGCTCGCGAGCTTGTTCCCATGGCCAGGTTAACTCTTGAGTTTTCGGCACCTGGCGATCTAGATGATCTTATGGGGAGGGATGGTGGAGTGAGATGTCTTTTCAGTTCCTATGCCAAAGGTTCAGTTCAGTTTGCCCAGAATCTGGTTCTGGTCCTGGTCCTGGCGACTTTAACTCGGCCGTCTATTCAGCTATGGCCGGTTTGGTTTTGGGGGGATTCCGGTGAACGGGGGCATAGGCTTGGAGGGGCAGTCCGATAAGGGAGCAAAGCCTCAAGGATTAAGTTTGCACTTGATCAAATCCGATCTTGTGGGTGATAGCATCTCCTCAATCAGGGTCAATCAACATGATTGGATATTTTTGTTGACTATATTTGGTCGTGGTGGGTGAGAGTTGGAAACAGTCCGTTCCTGACGCCATCACGTTCAGGCACATCAATCACCAGAGTCCATCCAGAAAACGTCACGGCGCCCAGTCATGTGGGCCACTCGTCACGCCTTATCCTCCGCTGGTGGCTCCTTATCGCGATCCTATCCACCTCGCTGGGAAGCCTAGCATTGGATCGCACAGCACAGGCAGGCACCTGCGTCGCGCCATAGAGGTTCAGATTCACATCCATTGAGTCTCTGTGTTGTTGTACCAATTGCATTTGATGTTTGTTTTGCCTTCTTGTCTTTCTATTTGTCTGTCTGTATGCCTACAACCTGACTCCATCTTGATTCCTACACACTTTGCTTGCTCTTGACTCTATTCTACCAGACCATACATTGGGGCAATCCCCATCCTCCTGTGACCGTCATCCCATCACCTCGGTCTAATCGCTACTTCTGCGACCGTGCAACCCACGGCTCCGTCATCCACCAAACACTCCTCCCATTCACACTTTGACCGTCATATTGTCGGACGTCTCTTCTCTTCCGTCAAAATTGTAGTGTAGTCTCTTTCCAACCTACATACCTGTCTACCCGTACACCGACATCGGTCCACGTATCTCATCGCATAATACTACACTCCCACTGCTTGACCGACTGCCAGCGCCGGCAAAGAATCGCGCTACTCTGCCGCCACCGCACGCCGCCCCTCGACCGGAAGCATCCTACAAAAACCTCGAGCGCTAGCAAGGAGGCATGTCCTGGCATGATACCAGATGGCGACCCAGGTGTTGATTGCCCACTCGGGCCAACGCCTGCAGATAGATACGTCTCGGCTCACAACGTAAGGACCAGACTCCTTCAGGCTCTCCTACATGCAAATGCTCTCGTTGCCGTCTTCTTCACGCTCCCAATCACTAACCCCTCTCTAGTCTCGATGATTTTCGTTCCGCCGTGTCTCGGGCGACCTCGATACCGCAGAACTGCATCATAGCTCTGGTGCCTCCGGGCAAGGCTCTTAGGCCTCAAGCAATACAGATGGAGGTTCGTCGGGCCTGGTCTGCATGTCCCTAGTCCTGTGGAACGACACTAACATGACGCACACTTGACAGAAGGAGATATTCGTATACGACAGCCGGATGACCCAGATAGGAACCCCCGGTTCACCCTTCCCTATCAAGCTGGAGACCGACCTCCCCAAGCCGTACGCGATCGCAAACCCGCCGAACGACATAATCGACACGCGCTCGCTCGAATCATGGCAGGACCTCTTCAGGGAGCGCCGCGTCTGGTCGCGCAAGCTGTCGGAGGACTGCGAGGCCATGGAGAAGGAGACCCACGCCCAGTACGAGGCCATGGACAACATGCTGTGCTGCCTGGACGCCGCAGTGTCGAACCTGGAGTCGGTCGTGCGTGCCACAGAGAATAAGTATGAGGACCTCAGGAAGTGGGCCGCGCCCGAGCAGACGGGCTACAACGACCTGGTCTCCAAGTGGGAGCAGAACCTCGGTCTGGCGCGCAGCATCTCCGTGTCGGCCGCCATTGTTCGCCTCATGACTGGCAAGGACTTGACGGGCACCAAGGGTCGCCCGACGAAGCAGGCCACCCTCGAGGACCTGGTCGACCTGGAATGTGCGCGCAGGGAGGGTCGGCGGGCCCCCACCGTTCTGCGCAAGTTCAACGGCAGGATAGCGGAGCTGGAGAAGGCCGAGGGGCGTCTCATGCAGAACTTTGACGAGATCGAGGCCGAGTTCCGACGGGTCATCAATAGGTCGGTCATGAAGCATTCACAGGAGGCGGCCCAGCTCCTCCAAGATATCCAGGCACTTGCCGGCAAAGTCGAGAGTGATTACCACACGACCATGGAGTATTCCAACTCGAGCAGGGACTTGCTGCAGGCCTCCAAGATTGCACAAACACATACGGAGAAGCACCTGCCGAGCCTGCGCAAGCGGGCGATGGAGCTGGATGGAATGCTGCGCTACGCGATCAAGGCCCGAAATACATTGGCAAATGAGCAGGCAGAGTTCATGCGCAGTATAGCAGACGTCAGCAAACTCGACATGCAGGTCAAGTCGCTCATAAACGCAATCGCTGAAGACGAAGAGCTGGCTACCTTTGACTACCTTCGCTTGATCCAGCAGGTGCCGTACATGTACGCAGCTTTCACTGCCGAATCAATCCGACGCAAGGAGTGGTTTGAAAAGGTCAAGACGGATTCGTCTACCCTGGCAAACGAGATGGCCTTGTTCCGAGACGAAGAGGTCAAGCGGCGACGGAAATGGTACAAGACGATTGGGGACACCAGTTATGGCCCTGAATCATTAAGTACTGACAACAACGTCCCCGGGCTCGAGGTCAATCTGCTGGGCGAGGACGAGCTTTGGCCGAGTGCTTCGAGGAAGGATCTGGAAGAATTCATCGAGCTGCTGCAGCGTCAAAGGGCAGATGCAAGCATTATCGCGGACGTCAACAAGATAGTCACGGAGCTCAGCAATCCGACCAAACAGCAGTTCAAACGCTTAAAGGCGTTCAAGAACGGTAGCGTCCACGACTCTGCGCTTGGGCGCAGTGGACTAATGATCCGAGGGGACGATGAGCTTCTCAGGTCTTTGCAGGAGGACAAGACGAAGCTTGACACCAAGCTCAGGACCGCGGAAAGCAGAGTCAGGAGATTAGAGGACCTGCTACATCGACAGGGTCAGGCCTCGAGGCCGACTCTAGGAAACCTCTTCCAGACTCCGAGCCAACAGCTCCCGGAGCGCAGCGGATCCGCTCAATCTGTCACCTCTCCCGGAGCCGCAGACCGCCAGCCGACCGACGAGTTGTTGCAGAGAATAACGCAGCTGGAGAAGGAGCTACAGGAAGAAAAAGAGCGCAATGCCGTGCTTGAGAGAGATGCCGCCGACCGTGCCACCCACACCAACGACATGAAGGTGCAGATGGACGAGGTCAACGCAACCAAGAAAGACCTACTAGAAAACATGGAGGCTCAGAAACGCGAATTCCTCATGGAACGCAAGGCTCTCGACGAGGAAATCCGCAACCTCAAGGCCAGGCTTGAGGAGACCGAGGACGAGTTTCACAACATTGACGAGTCTCGCGAGCACGAAAAGACATCCTATGACGAAAGGGTTCGGTCACTCGAGATGCAGCTGGAAAGCCTGGCCAAGGAGAAGAGCGACGATACGCTCAAGGCCCAAGGCCAAGTCGATTTTCTGCGCAACGAGGCACGGCTTCAGCGCGTGTCGAACGAGTCGCTACAGACGCAGCTGCAGGCGTCTCAGGAGGAAGCAGCTCGGACAATCAAGAAACTCCAGAAGCTAGAGGAGGTTGCAGAGATCCAACTCAGGACGCTCGGGGAGCTCCACAAGACGTTTGTTGGGCGTGGGGCGATCCCAGAGGACGTCAATGATCTCACAGATGCGATCTCGAGCAGCGCGGCGCAGTCCTTGGCCAAACTTCAAAACATGGAAGCCGATGCTGCACTCTTGCGCTCTAACCTATCCAATGTCCAAGATGTCGCCACAGATCTCAGGGCGCAACTGGCAGACGCACAGCAGAAAGCGGCCCAGGAGGAGACTGCTGCAGCGCACCTCAGGGACCAGTGCGACAAGCACAAGGCCAAGGTTAGCGCACTCGAGGGCGAGCTTGCCGACGGCCGCAAGCAGCTTGACGAGCTCAGGACCCAGATCTCGCAAGGAGAGACTGGATCAGAAGGCCTCCGGGTCCGTCTTGCAGAAGAAGAGAAGAAGATTGCTACACTAACGGAGGATCTTGCGTCGAAGCAGTCACAGGTTGGGCGGTTAGAAGAAGAGCTCAGGCTCTTCCACGAGCGACTAGAGGTTTCGCAGACCAAGTTGACGGCGTTGACTCTGCGCACAGAGACTCGGAACGAGCGGACCAAGGATATCAGCCAGCGCTTATACTCTCAGAATGAGCGTTTAACTCGTCTCCTGGAGCGCCTTGGCTTTTCAGTTTCGCGGGAGGGCGGTACCATGACGATACAGAAAATCCCGCGGGCTGAGCGGTCGACGATGAACCTGGCAGCTTCAACAACCCCCGACGCCAAGTCACGAATCCTAGGCGACCCGGCAGACGTGGATCTCCTCTACTGGATGAACTCCACCGATACCGAGGCTGAAACAGAGAGGTACGAAAAGTTCA
Source organism: Pseudopyricularia javanii (assembly GCA_031001725.1). Lineage (NCBI taxonomy): Eukaryota > Fungi > Ascomycota > Sordariomycetes > Magnaporthales > Pyriculariaceae > Pseudopyricularia > Pseudopyricularia javanii. The sequence goes on from JARHUK010000842.1 coordinate 10,162, forward strand.
TGTCGACCGTTGGAGGGTTCGACGTGGACGCCTTTGCAGAAACCGTTTACCGTCGCGTCAAGGACGTGGAGCATATCGCTCGCAAGCTCCAGCGAGACGTGCGCGGCTACAGGGAGAAGACGCACGCGCTACATAAGGACGCGCACGATAAGATCGCATTCCGCAACTTCAAGGAGGGCGACCTGGCGCTCTTCCTGCCGACGCGGAACCAGACCAACGGCGCGTGGGCTGCCTTCAACATTGGATTCCCACACTACTTCCTCCGCGAGCAGGAGCAACACCGCCTGAGTAACAGGGAGTGGCTCGTCGCGCGCATCAGCCGCGTCCAGGAGAAGGTGGTGGACCTCTCCAAGAGTCTCGACACGACGGAGAGCCTCAATGGGACCAACGGCGGTGCGGATGACGACAACGACAATCCGTTCGATCTGTCCGACGGCCTGCGGTGGTATCTCATCGACGCCCACGAGGACAAGCCGGGGGCGCCAAGCACGCCGGGCCCGGGCAAGACGACCGTTGCGAGCACCAAGGTTGAGGCCAAGGGGAACATGCAGGCCCAGCCCAGGTCCACACCTGGCGGCGGGCTCGCGGTTCTGGGGGGTGGGAAGCCCTCGGCCATCGATGGCGCGAGCAAGAGCCTCTCCAAGAGCCTGGAGAGTCGGCGGTCGAGCACCTCGTCGACGCGGCGGCCGTTGCCGTTCGCTGGTGTGTTGAATCGCAACGGGCCGGGGAGCGAGACTAACAGTCTTCGCGCCGTAGCCACCACGGCTCCTGGAGATGGAGCCGGTTCAGCGTCCGGGCCGACGAGTCCCAAGCCGCACCTCGCCCACGGGATGGATCAGGAAGGCCGTCCTGCTGCAGCATCTGAGCCGCAGCAGCAGCAATCAGTCGAGGTACGCAACCAAGGCAGAGATGGCGTGGTGGATTCCCTCCTCGGCCCTACGTGAAGTTGGCCTGCTGATTTTCCGCTTCTTCTTTTTCTGCCTTGATTTTTCGCGACGCCCCCCTCGTGTAGTCTCGTTTCGAACAACAACGCCCGACCCAGCGGGAAAGTCCGACCAAGAGAAGTGTTGTGTGGGATCGCCTGTGGAATCTCGATCTTTGAAGGCCCCGAGTCGTCGAGAACGGACTGTGCGGTGGCGGGCTTGGATGTAAGCTTGCTTTGTGTACGTAATATGTATTGAGTCCTGTTAATTTTTTTCTCTACTAAGTTGATATTTCTTGTTTTTCTTTTGTTCAGGATACTCTGTAAGCAGTCTGTAAGCAGACGGATAGCAGCATCGCCTCGTCCTTGTGGCAAAGGGGCGCTTTATGTAAATTTTCACGCTACGGCGTCGGCGAAGGCTCGAGTTCTGGTTTTCTCACTCACCTTGGAGCTGGTTCAGGAGGGGTTTTCACTCACCGGGTCGAGCGGCTCAACCGTAGTTCCATTTTTGGAGCCAGCGTTCCGGTGCGAGAATCGTCTGATCTGGTTTGACACCTCAGCTCAGCTGCCAATACCTATACATCAGCTTGATATTCAAAAAAACGACCAAGCAAGAGAAATTGCCCAATAGCCCCCGCACCCAGAGACACGCGGCTATTTCAGACGAAGCCAGGCGAAAACTTGTGTTGAAAACTACCGAACTTATTCCAGCAATTAGATGCGATGATATATTTATAGTGATAAAAACAGTGAGTTGCCTTTTTTTTGCAGTGGCAAGAGGTCGCCGTGGAGAAGTCATTCGTGGAGAAGCCATTCTGAAGAGAGATTACGACTACGCCTCTTTTTTATAATTATATATATATATAAACGGATACCTATCTCTCGCTAACATGATGTTGTTTGTTGATCAGACATCCTGGCACACAAAGTCATCAGTCGCACTCGCACTTTTTTTCTTTTCACTTTTTCTTCTCTCTTCTTTCAAAGGCTAAAAGCACTTAAACAAACAAACAATCGTCCATCATGAAGGCACAGCAGATTTACTATTCTCTCCTGGCGTCACTGTGCGCCCAGGTCGCCACTGTCGATGGTGTAAGTGACAACCCCCCAGATATCTATCTCACTTCTTATCCATGACGAAAAAAAAGAACGAAAGAAAACTAATTCGATGTTTTGCAGTGGTCCAACTGCACCTGCACCGGCACTGATCTGATGCGCGCATTGAAGACTACGTTTTACTGCTGTCAAAACTACGACGGCGTCACCTTCCCCAAGAGCAAGAAGGACGTTCTGGGGACATTTCAATTCATGACAAACGCGTGCAACTACAACGGCACCGTCCTAACCGAAAACAGTGTAAGTGACTTATGGGATGATGTCGGGGTCTTTCCGATATGCTTTGAGTGCTGACATGGGCCCGACAATAACAAATAGGCGGACGACGCCACAAAGGGATTCGGTGCTTGCTGCACGGCTACTGGAGGCAAGAGCGTCACGGGAGCAACTTGCACCTAAAAAAAGTTGTTTGCCAAAAATATATCGGGCTTACGACGATCTGGGCTCATCTGCCATTTGGATGACGAAGGCAACGTTGGGCTTGATAGCTTGAGTCTTACAAGGCAATATTTCATATGTCCAAGAACGGGAACTGTTTTTATTTTATCGGCTGGGTTTTCCTTTGTTTATAGAATTTGGTCTTTGGGGGTACTTGGGCAGGTAGGGCATTAGGTTCTGATACACACACACACACACACACACACACACACACACACAAACGCACGTATATATGGTGATCTAGATAGAGCGAGGTACTCATATTAGCATATATTTGTTTTTGCACTTCGCTTGGATCGCCTAAGGACTGGCGCACTGAAACATCGACAATTCCTGGGGCTTTACATGCAACATGTGTATTTTTACAGCACTGTAGAGGTACGGACAAGTCCCTGCATCCCAGTCTAACAAGTATAACATGATATGATACAGAC
>JARHUK010000844.1:8576-23800 GCA_031001725.1 Pseudopyricularia javanii
AATTCATAACAGCCAGTGGACGGGTGTGTGGGAAGAATCGGGGATGAGTTGCAGGTGGGTGGGTGCAGGCAGGTTGCATCCAGTCCGGGCGCAAGATGCATCCTGTGCATTTGCAGTTGGTGTGGTATTTGGCGTCGGATCACAGCTGAAAAAGAAAATTCTTATGAGCCGAGATTGAGACACACCTTGTTGACAGATGGCATTCCTGGGTAATGGTTTGCTTGCTGGATGTATCGCACATGCAGTTTCGTTTCCAAGTGGCAAACGCAAGCTGTTTTTTTTCTCTCCCCGAATGGATACTGGTTCTAGCTAGATATCACTGCAAGATCCAGTACTTTCAACCCGTCATGTATTTCCCCTGTTGTACCACGCGCGCACACACACACACGCACACATCACCCCCAATGGCGCCGCAGCCACACCACAAAACATACGCTTCCGACGCAATTGGTCGGCCGCTTAGCTTCCTATTGCTTGCAGAGATGATATATTAGTTGCTGCCCGTTAAAATGCGACGCAACGCACCCTGCGGCCGCCCGTGGGGGTCTGATGGCGAGCCGTATACGTAAAGAGCCAGCCCCCATATGCGTGCCAGGGAGGACAAGGACCGTTCGGCCGATTGGTGACTCTTGCTTGGTATTGGGGCCCAGAAGCTACGTCGTACCTCGGGTTAGCCATTTCGACGCTTGTTCCGTTGTGGTGGTTTACCCCGTCTCCCTGTTCCTAGAACATCCGTCCCTCCAATGTGGTTTTGCCGCCGTGCGTCCCGCCCGACATCGGAGGGGTTGTTTGCGGCTGCGCTTTGAAAATGGCCAAACGCTGATTGGTCTCGGGCTTTCTCTCCCTGCTGGTCGCATGTTTTTTCCTCCCTCCCCTCCTTTACTCTGACAGGGATTACTTGGGGGGCGTGTGGGAATCCCTGTCGAGGAATCGCTTAAAACACCCCCACTTCACATGGGGCTGCATGTGTGGGGTAACTTGGTAAACCTTTGCCTTTGAGTGGTGCGAGGAAGGGAAGGAAAACATGAATAGGTTAGGTCTTTGTTCCCTTTGTCATGTATTGGTATCGCTGTTGAATTGACTTTTCTCATACAATCAAACTGTAGCCATTTGACACAATAGATGGATTGGGGCAAAAGTATGTGTTCTACGTACGACACGAAAGTGACTGGTAGGTTTTGACTGAAGGGCGAGCTGTGTGGTCTTGAGTGTAGAGAACCAAAACAAAACACCATACCAAATTCAAGCTCTGGAGACCGTAGCTGTCTGGTCTGAGATGTCCAACCCTGATGGTTTTGTTTTGTTGCCAGGATTTTCCATGCTATTTTCCTTCCCATCCCGACTTGCGGTTCCTTGATCGCCGGACGGGCGGTGAGAGGTTGTAGTAGTAATTATAGAAATTAATGAAAATCCCGAATAAGCTCGGCTTTACCAGTGCTCCATACCTCAGGCTCGGGCAGCCGTAGCCGTGACTCTGCTGCTAGACCCGGCTTCGGAGCAGTATTTATGTAACAAACAGCAACTCCCGAACGATCGGTGATGACTGACTGGGTGGTTTGGGCCTGCACATGGCAAAAAAAAGGTATGCATAGTAGACCTGAAAGCACCGATCGGGATTTACCCTCATAATACCCCATATATTCTGCTACGTTGTACTCCGAACTGGAGAGCGAATACTAATTACTAGTTAAATACTTACGTACGCATAATAATTACAGGATACACCAAAAAAACAGCCAGAATACTTCACACACACACACACACACACAAAAGATTCACCCCTCCAGAGCCCCGCTTCCACTTGGGCGAATCGAGCCTTGGCAAGGAAAAAATGTGACCTACGTCAACTTGGAGCAGTCTCTTCCTCAGAAAACCCCTGTCTGCCTGCTTTTCATCCTAGGACCCGGACCCTGCCCTGGCAACTTCTTATGTTCCCACCGTCCGATTTCCGGATCCTCCACTTTTGGCAAATCCCACTCTACCTCACCCAGCCCAGCCCAGCCCGCGAAACCTCCCGTGTGAATAAAGAGATACCCTCGCCCTCTGCCTGTTCGTCCTGGGACGAGCTCTCTCCCCTCCTACCACCCACACAACCTTCCAGACAACCTCCCAGACTCGACTCGACGCCCTGTCTAGCGAGACTCGAATCCTTCTTCGCCACACTCTACACAGAGAGACCAGACACTAGCCATCACAGGCTCGACAACCTCTACCACCACCCCCGAATACTCCTCGCAAAGGCAAACTGCACGCCGTTGGTTGGGACGGCGGAGGCAGAGCCGGCTTCTATCACCACCACCAGCGACTGCGAAGCAGCTTATCTTTACGGACAAACGGTAAGTCTCCTTCGACACCACCCCCTCCCGCTTTCTCTCTCACATCCCACCAGTGAACCGCATGTCTTCGGAGCGGCCCTATCTGTCCAGCCCAAGCACCAGAATCCAGAAAGGCACCGCCGGCTGCACTAGTGTGCAGGAGCCCTGCGTCTTGGGGCCAATGACACTACATTACCTCTGATCAGAAGCATGCGCCGAAGTGGAGCTGTACGCGGGCAGAGTAGCAGCGGAAGTCAAGCCTACAAGCCCGCTCGAACTCGACGTCATGGATGGAAGAGATACATAGGCTATTTTGTGGATACACGATTCGGTGGCGGAGACGCGATATCACAAACACCCAAGACGACCGGCTCTTTGGATTTTGGTATCGCATACCCTCGTCCAAAAGTGTGGACAGTTCAAAGGCCAAAAATTCAGTTGAGCGCTCGAGGGGGAACATGTCTGAAGTCGGGCGCAAACTCAAAAGGACGCATACCTAAACTCTGATCGCTGGTTCCTATCAACCCCGCCAAAAAAAGTCGCTCGCCCCCGGCCACCCGCAACCACAAGCGAGACGCTGGCCGGGCAATCCACCCCCAATCGAGAAAAGGTTGCCGGCTTGCGCGCTGCACGGCCGATGCATTTTGCAGTGCTAGCGCACGGACGGCGCCTGCAAAGGCACAGGGCATGGCGGGCGTGTTAGTGACCCCCAACCTGCAGATGCGCCACGCCCCGCCTATCAGAAAGCCCCAGCACCCACAATCCTGGCCTATTCACACTACCCAGTGGCGTGGCTCTTTTCTTCTTTTTTCTTCCTTTTGATATCTTTGCCAGTGGCGATAATGGGAGATGTTTTTCGAATCACGGGACTGGGGAATCGTGGATGGAAAAGTCTGGATAAAGGACTTTGGTCTCACCTCTCCTACGATAAGACGAGTTGTCAAATCTGCGCCTCTTTCACCACCCTCACACAAAACAAAGTCACTGCTCAAAACCACTTTATACCACACCACACTCTCCTTCTCAAACTATAGCTGCCATACTCTTTAAAGATCCTCTCTTTTGTACCTACTTCTCGTACACCTCGCGCCAGCAGAGCAGGGCCACGCGGAATCCGAAACCTGAGACTAACAGCCCAAAAGATCCACGCCCATCAAAATATATAGCTTGATAAACCAAGAACCACGAAACAACACAGTCTCTGTAACCTGCGAAAGGTTGCCTAGCATGGGCCTGACTGCCGATTTCGACGATCGACAGACGCACATCGAGGCCGAGAAGACCGAATATCATCCCTATGAATACCAGACGGAGAACAATTCGTCATGGGCGGGAGCGCTCCCCGTGAAACAGTTCGTACCATTCTTCATGACTTCATTCTCAGTCTACACTGTCCAAGAGCTGACTCATATCTTCATAGGGGTCTCTACGATCCTGACTTGGAAAAGGATGCATGCGGTGTCGGTTTTGCTTGGTAAGATTCACCACGAGTCGGGACTGGTCGGCGGTCAGGAACTAATCGCAATTACAGCCACATCAAGGGCAAGCCTAGCCACAAAATCGTTAGCGATGGTATGTCCATTATTGCCCTTCTTGGTCTGCCTGGGAATGATACTAACCACTTAACTGTGCAGCGCGCAATTTGCTGTGCAACATGACCCACAGAGGTGCTGTTGGCTCCGATGCGAGGGATGGCGATGGCGCCGGCGTTATGACCTCTATCCCGCACAAGTTTTTCATCAAGAACTTTGAGCGCGAGGTGGACATCAAGCTTCCCCCTCTGGGCCAGTATGCTGTTGGTAATCTGTTTTTTAAACCGGATCAAGAGACACTCCACGAGTCCAAGCGGCAATTGGAAGACATTGCCGAGTCCCTTGGACTCCGTGTTCTGGGATGGCGACAGCCTCCCGTTGACTCCACGCTTCTTGGCCCTGCTGCCAAGTCCCGAGAGCCCATTATCATGCAGCCATTTGTTGTGCTCACCTCCGCCTATGGTTCCGGAAATGCCCCTGAGAACACCGACCCCGAGAAATTCGATGACAGGCTGTTTGAGAGGCAGCTGTACGTCCTGCGAAAGCGGGCAACGCACAGCATCGGGCTTTCGAATTGGTTCTACCTTTGTTCGCTGTCGAACAAGAACATAGTCTACAAGGGCCAGCTGGCACCTGTGCAAGTCTATGAGTACTATCATGATTTGGTCAATGCCGACTATGAGGCACACTTTGCACTCGTTCACTCTCGTTTCTCTACCAACACGTTCCCCTCATGGGATCGCGCACAGCCTCTTCGTTGGGCCGCCCACAACGGTAAGTCTTTGCTGCTGCAGGAATTGTATGAAGCATCAGGATAGTAGTATCTAACGTGTTCCTCGATTGGCTCCTGATTAGGCGAGATCAACACTTTGCGCGGAAACAAGAACTGGATGCGCGCTCGCGAGGGTATCATGCAGTCCAGCGTCTTTGGGGACGAGCTGGAGCAACTCTACCCTATCGTTGAGGATGGCGGCTCTGACTCTGCTGCCTTTGACAACGTGCTGGAGCTGCTCACAATCAACGGCGTGCTCTCTCTCCCCGAGGCCGTCATGCTGATGATTCCAGAGGCGTGGCAGGGCAACGACCACATGGACCCCAAGAAAGCCGCCTTCTACGAATGGGCCGCATGCCAGATGGAGCCTTGGGACGGTCCGGCGCTTTTCACCTTTGCCGACGGTCGCTTCTGCGGTGCCAACCTGGACCGCAACGGCCTGAGGCCTTGCCGTTTCTACGTCATGGACGACGACCGCATCATCTGTGCTTCCGAGGTGGGCACTATCCCCATCGACCCGGAACGTGTCATTCAGAAGGGTCGCCTCCAGCCCGGCAAGATGCTTCTGGTGGACACTGTCGCGGGACGCATTATCGAGGACAGCGAGCTGAAGGCTGCCGTTGCCAGCCGCGAGGACTTCCGCACTTGGTTGGACAAGGAGCTCATCAACCTCCCTACTCTGGTCGACTCCTTTGGCTCGGACTCTTCGGTCCAGCTGGCGGCCAAACCCGATGCCACCCCCCTCCAGGAAGATCCTCTATTGCACGCTTTCGGCTACACATTCGAGCAGGTCAGCTTGCTGCTTGCTCCCATGGCGCAAGACGAAAAGGAGGCATTGGGCTCTATGGGCAACGACTCCCCGCTTGCTTGTCTCTCCCAGGCCCCTCACATCCTCTACGAGTACTTCAGGCAGCTTTTTGCGCAGGTCACCAACCCTCCCATCGACCCCATCAGAGAGTCCGTGGTCATGTCTCTCGAGTGCTACGTCGGTCCACAGGGCAACCTGCTCGAGATGGACTCTTCGCAGTGCGGCAGGCTTCTGCTCCCAAGCCCCATTCTGTCTATCCCCGAGTTCAACGCGATCAAGAACATGTCCAAGATTCACCCTGAGTGGACTGTCAAGATCATTGACATTACATTCCTCAAGAAGGAAGGTGTCGATGGATACATGAGGCACCTCGACTTCATCTGCAACGAGACGAACGCAGCTATCGAGAGCGGCGACCGCGTCATCGTGCTCTCCGACCGCAACACGTCGGCTGACCGCGTTGCTGTATCTGCTCTTTTGGCCTCCGGCATGGTCCACCACCACCTTGTTAGCAACAAGTGGCGTTCCATGACCGCCCTCGTTGTTGAGACTGCAGAGGCTCGCGAGGTCCACCACATGTGCGTCCTGCTCGGTTACGGTGCTGATGCTGTCAACCCCTACCTCGCCATGGAGTGCATCCTGAAGCTCAACCGCGAGAAGCTCATCAAGAAGCAGCTCACGGACGACATCCTCATCCGCAACTACAAGCACTCGTGTGATGGTGGCATTCTCAAGGTCATGAGCAAGATGGGTATTTCGACCCTGGCCAGTTACAAGGGCGCTCAGATCTTTGAGGCACTTGGTGTTGATGACAGCGTTGTCGAGCGGTGCTTCAGGGGTACTGCCTCGCGTATCAAGGGTATTACCTTTGAGATCATCGCCGAGGACGCCTTCCGCTTCCACGAGCGTGGCTTCCCCTCGAGGCAGACTACTTCTGTCCCCGGTCTCCCTGAGTCGGGTGAGTACCACTGGCGTGACGGCGGAGAGCCCCACATCAACGATCCCACTTCGATCGCCAACCTCCAGGATGCCGTTCGCACCAAGAACGACAAGTCGTACGAGGCCTACTCTCGCTCCGAGTATGAGCAGATCAAGGCATGCACGCTCCGTGGTATGCTCGACTTTGAGTTCGAGGACGCCACCCCCGTGCCCATCGACCAGGTCGAGCCCTGGACCGAGATTGTGCGCCGCTTCTGCACCGGTGCCATGTCCTACGGTTCCATCTCCATGGAGTCGCACTCCACCCTGGCCGTTGCCATGAACCGCTTGGGCGGCAAGTCCAACACCGGAGAGGGCGGTGAGGACCCGGAGCGATCGCAGCGCATGGCCAACGGGGACACGATGCGCTCGGCCATTAAGCAGGTCGCTAGTGGCCGCTTCGGCGTCACCTCTGCGTACCTGGCCGACTCGGACGAGCTCCAAATCAAGATGGCTCAGGGCGCCAAGCCCGGAGAGGGTGGCGAGCTGCCCGGCCACAAGGTGTCCAAGTCCATCGCGCGGACGCGCCACTCGACTCCCGGCGTGGGTCTCATCTCGCCGCCGCCCCACCACGACATCTACAGTATTGAGGATCTGAAGCAGCTCATCTACGACCTCAAGTGCTCGAGCCCCCGCTCCCGCGTCTCGGTCAAGCTCGTGTCCGAGACGGGCGTCGGCATCGTCGCTTCCGGTGTGGCCAAGGCCAAGGCCGACCACATCCTCATCTCGGGCCACGACGGCGGCACTGGCGCCTCGCGTTGGACCGGTATCAAGTACGCCGGTCTGCCCTGGGAGCTCGGCCTTGCCGAGACTCACCAGACGCTGGTTCTCAACGACCTGCGCGGCCGCGTGGTCGTCCAGACTGACGGTCAGCTCCGTACCGGCCGCGACGTCGCCATCGCCTGTCTGCTCGGCGCCGAGGAATGGGGCTTCGCTACCACTCCTCTGATCGCCATGGGATGCGTATTCATGCGCAAGTGTCACTTGAACACGTGCCCCGTTGGTATTGCCACTCAAGATCCAGAGCTGAGGAAGAAGTTCAAGGGTACCCCTGAGCACGTAATCAACTTCTTCTACTACATCGCCAACGAGCTCCGTGCCATCATGGCCAAGCTTGGATTCCGCACCATCAACGAGATGGTTGGGCACGCTGAAATGCTCAAAGTCCGCGACGACCTCCGTACCAACAAGACTGAGAACATTGACTTGTCCCTCATCCTTACCCCTGCCCACAAGCTTCGCCCGGGTGTTGCGACTTTCAACGTTCGCAAGCAGGACCACCGCCTCTACGTTCGCATGGACAACAAGCTTATCTCAGAGGCCGAACTTACCCTGGACAAGGGCCTGCCGTCACGCATCGAGTGTGACGTTGTCAACACCGATCGTGCCCTGGGTACCTCGCTGTCTTACCAGATCTCCAAGCGGTATGGCGAGGTCGGCCTCCCAATGGACACTGTTCACGTGAACATCAAGGGATCAGCCGGTCAGTCTTTCGGTGCTTTCCTTGCACCTGGTGTGACTCTGGAGCTGGAAGGTGACGCCAACGATTACGTTGGCAAGGGCCTGTCTGGCGGTAGGCTTGTGATCTACCCTCCGCGGTCTGCTGTGTTCAAGGCCGAGGAGAACGTGCTTATTGGAAACACGTGTTTGTACGGCGCCACCAGCGGTAGCTGTTACTTCCGCGGTATCGCCGCGGAGCGATTCGCCGTGCGAAACTCGGGTGCGACTGCCGTTGTTGAGGGTGTCGGCGACCACTGCTGCGAGTACATGACTGGTGGTCGCGTGGTCGTCCTGGGCAACACGGGTCGTAACTTCGCGGCCGGTATGTCTGGTGGTATTGCCTACGTCCTTGACATCCACCATGACTTTTTGTCCAAGCTTAACATGGAGATGGTTGAGGCGTCCGGCCTCGAGGACCCCGAGGAGATCGCGTACGTCCGTGGCCTCATCGAGGACCACCACCACTACACCGGTTCGGAGCTGGCTGCTCGCATTCTGGTTGACTTCAACCGCGCCCTACCCCGCTTCATCAAGGTGCTGCCCGTGGACTACAAGCGCGTCCTTCAGGAGGAGGCTGCCAAGGCTGCCGAGGCTAAGCGTGCCGAGTACAGCTTGCCCGTTCTGCCAGCCCACACCAAGAAGACTGACGAGAAGGCGCCCAAGCTCCAGGATATCGAGGAGACCATTGGTGATGCCGGCGCTGATAAGAAGAAGGCCCTCAAGCTTGACAAGACCAAGGGTTTCATGAAGTACCATCGCCAGAACGAAAAGTACCGCCACGCCAAGACCCGCACCAAGGACTGGGCTGAGATCTCGAACCGCCTCGACGAGGATCAGCTGAAGTACCAGACTGCTCGCTGCATGGACTGCGGTGTGCCATTCTGCCAGTCCGAAACTGGCTGCCCCATCTCGAACATTATCCCCAAGTGGAACGAGTTGGTGTTCCAGAACTCGTGGCGCGACGCTCTTAACCGCCTCTTGATGACGAACAACTTCCCCGAGTTCACGGGTCGTGTCTGCCCGGCCCCTTGTGAGGGAGCCTGCGTTCTTGGAATCAACGAGGACCCCGTGGGCATCAAGTCTATTGAGTGTGCCATCATTGACCGTGGATTCGAGAAGGGTTGGATGATTCCTCAACCTCCGAAGATCCGCACGGGCAAGACCGTCGCCATTATTGGCTCCGGCCCTGCCGGTCTTGCGGCCGCGGACCAGCTTAACAAGGCTGGTCACCTCGTCACCGTATACGAGCGCTCCGACCGTCTCGGTGGTCTGCTCATGTACGGAATTCCTAACATGAAGCTTGACAAGCGTATCGTTGAGCGCAGGACCAACTTCATGGCCGCCGAGGGCATCCAGTTCAAGACTGGTGTTGATGTGGGCAACGGTGACGTTACCCTGACGTCCCTGAAGGCTTCCCACGATGCCGTCGTGATCTGCACCGGTGCCACCGTTGCCCGTGACCTGCCCATCAAGGGTCGCAACCTCGAGGGCGTGCACTTTGCCATGGAGTTCCTGCACAAGAACACCAAGTCGCTGCTTGACTCTGAGCTGGCTGACGGCTCCTACATCTCGGCCAAGGGCAAGGACGTTGTCGTTATCGGCGGTGGTGACACTGGTAACGACTGCATCGGTACCTCGGTCCGTCACGGTGCCAAGTCGGTCATCAACTTTGAGCTGCTCCCGCAGCCTCCCCCTGAGCGTGCCAACGACAACCCCTGGCCGCAGTGGCCGCGCATCTACCGTGTCGACTACGGCCACTCAGAGGTGCGCCAGCACATGGGCAAGGATCCGCGTGAGTTCTGCATCATGTCGGAGGAGTTCGTTGATGATGGCAATGGCAAGGTGAAGGGCATCAACACTGTCCGCGTCGAGTGGACCAAGTCGAGCACTGGCGGCTGGGACATGAAGAAGATTGAGGGATCGCAGCAGTTCTTCCCCGCCGACCTTGTCCTCTTGTCCATGGGCTTCCTGGGCCCCGAGGCCCGTGTTCTAGGTGACGAGATCGAGAAGGACGCACGCAAGAACGTCAAGACTGCCCCGGGCAAGTACTCTACCAACGTGGAGGGCGTCTTTGCCGCTGGTGACTGCCGTAGGGGCCAGTCCCTGATTGTTTGGTAAGTTTTGCTCACGAATATTCCAGCCGGTTGTATGTTGTTTGCTCAACAGATACTAACTACATTCTGTTCTGCAGGGGTATCAACGAAGGCAGACAGGCTGCCCGCGAGATCGATCTCTACCTCGAGAAATGCACGAGCCTGCCCGTCACTGGCGGTATCGTGAAGCGCACCGCGCAGGAGGTCTTCAGCGCCATCCAGACCACTGTCCAGCCTGTTGCCGCCTGAGTAACTTTCTTTTTTTTCGTTCAGCTGCGAGGAATCTTTGGATGTCTAGCTTTGGCGATGTTCTTTCTACCTTGTTGCTTTCTTTGTTTCCATATTTCCGCCACCAAATTTTTTGCTGCTATCAGTTTTTTGTCTATCATGATACCAAAAAGAGGCACGGCTTTCTCGAGGTTTATTCCTTAAAAAAATCAGGATTGGGCATGGCGGCTTGGGCCAATATCCGGGGATTACTGCTTGTTCAGGTTGGATTTACTGTTTGGAATTTGGATACCTAGTTTTGAAAACTGCTTTAAGGGTCTTATATATCAAAGTTTTATTTTGCGTCCTACCTTCTCTCCCCCTACCATTCCTTTGCGCATGAAATGCTCAAAGATCTTGTCTCAGAGTCGACAATTTTCTGCAGGAGCATTATTTTGTTGCCCGGACTGATCTTCAGTGGTATAAGTGGTCTCGATCGGGGGTACATGTGACAAATGACATAATCCTTGGAACGTGCTGATGAGCCACCTTCTGATAGGACAATTGCAAGGAGCAGCTCTGTTTCTTTTTGCATGGCGCCGTGCATTGCAGGCCGGCCCGCGAGCGGGGCACGCGACCAAAGCTTGGTCGTCAAAGGCACGTGTTTTGGCTGCCGTCACGTCTTTGCACTCCTTGTTTCCGTGGAGCGACGACGAGCTGCAAATCCATTCGGTCCCAAACAAACTGTAACATTAGAGGGAAAATTTACCTTTTTCCCATTGAGAGTTCTTTATTTCTTCTCCTGTTTCTTTTTATTATTTCTCTATCTGTCTCCCTCTCCAATCCGATTACCTGCTACATCGCTGCGCGTATGGTGGCTGGCATCGACCAATTGCCTCACAGTGCTTAGCTTTATTTTTTTTCCCATACCAAAACAATCTCCAACGACGATAGCCACAACCCACAACCTCCATCGCCGACGTCATGCGTTTCGGCAAAACTCTCCGCCAATCGATCCACCAGCCGTGGAAGGACAAGTACATCGACTACGCAAAGCTCAAGTCGATCCTGCGCGAGGACAAGTCGGACGAAGATGACCAACCATGGACTGAGGAGGATGAGCGCCGCTTCGGTGACGAGCTCCTAAACAACCAATTAGAGAAGGTCGCCACTTTCCACGAGGAGACCTTCAAGCAGCTGCGAGATCGCGTCGATGCCTCCTTCAACAAGCTCAAGCATCTGTCCCCAGCCGACAACGCCGAGGCCGCCAGCGACAATAAAGTCCCGGATAACGGCAAGGGCAAGGGCAAGGAGACGGCGCCGCCCGTCGACAAGGCCAAGCTCCGTGAACTCGAGGCGGAGCTCGACCAGATCACTAATGACATCCGGGCGCTCAAATCGTACAGCGCGCTCAACTACACGGGCTTCCTCAAGATCGTCAAGAAACACGACCGCAAGCGCGGTCTCCGCTACCGCATCCGGCCCATGATGCAGGCTCGCCTGGCCATCACGCCATTCAACTCGGAGGCTGGATACGCCCCGCTCCTGCGCAAACTGTCACTCATGTACTTTGCCGTCCGGGAGCAGCTTGAGGAGGGCGCTGGCGACACGCCCCTCCCATTGGACCTTCAGGAGATTCAGCCCGAGACCCTCAATGGAGGGAGGTATACGGCCCACAAGTGTAAGCAGGGATTCTGGCCTACTTCCTGTCGAGCTTCTCAAATACTAACCTATATCGTTTTCCAGTCTGGGTACACCCCGACAACCTCCTCGAGGTCAAGACCTACATCCTGAGGCGTTTGCCGTCTCTGGTCTACAGCCAGCAGTCCTCCAAAGAGCTGGACGGCTCGGACGACCCGAGACAGTCGTCACTGTACTTCGACAACTCCAAGTTCGATCTGTATCTGAAAAAGGTTGAACAGAAGGATGAGGCGGCGTCCCTGCGCCTCAGGTGGTACGGCCTGCTGCCCGAAAAGCCCGAAATCTTCCTCGAGCAAAAGATGGTGCACTCGAATGGGAGCAGCGAGGAGAGAAGGCTCGTTCTCAAGGAAAAGTACATTAAGCCCTTCCTGGATGGCGAGTACAAAATGGAGAAGACTATGCAGAAAATGGAGAGGCAGGGGCGCTCCGAGGAAGAGATCAAGGACTTGAAGGCCACCACCGACACGATTCAGGGTTTTATCGTCGAGAACAGGCTTCAGCCGCTAATTCGCGCAAACTACGTCCGCACCGCGTTTCAGAAGCCGGCCGATGACCGCGTGCGCATCTCGATTGATACGGAGCTTGTTTTTGTGCGCGAGGACGTCCTGGACAAGAGGCACCCCTGCCGAGACCCGGAAGACTGGCACCGGAGGGACATCGATAACCGGAGCGTCACGTACCCATTCAAGGACATCAACCCAAGTGAGATTTCGAGGTTCCCCTATGCGGTGCTCGAGATCAAGCTAAAGGAGGACAACACCCGCCGACGGCCGGCGTGGGTCGAGGACCTTATGGCATCGCATCTGGTGCACCCGGTCCCGCGCTTCTCCAAGTTTGCCCACGGCGTGGCCAGTCTCTTTGACGACTACGTCAACGCACTGCCCTTCTGGCTGAGCGACCTAGAGACTGACATCCGGAAGGACCCGCAGACAGCCTTCCGCGAGGAGGAGCAGAGGCGGATGGAGCGCGCCGAGGACGAGATGGTGGTCGGCAGCTTCCTTGGCGCCAAGGCTGGCTCGTTCAAGCCCAGGAGCTCGCCCAAGGGAGGCAGGTCTTACCTCTCAGAGCGCGCTTCTGCCGAGGCAGGAAACGCCGCCAAGCAGGCCTCTGCCTCCCACCAACGCTCGCACTCGACCCCAGTGGACGGCCAAGACGGTGTGGCCGACGACGACGCCACTACGGCGGTTGAAGAATCCCAGAAGAGCTACGGTACCCTTTCCTCGGTGCTCCCCGGCTTCTCGATGACCAGGTATGCCCGCGCCAAGCGAGAGCGCGAGGCCGCCGGCTCCGTGACTCTCCCTGAAGGGGTTGTCGAGCCCAAGGACTGGATCAAGAATGACGGCCCGCTCAAGATCGAGGCCAAGGTCTGGCTGGCCAACGAGCGTACGTTCCTCAAGTGGCAGCACATCGCGGTGCTGCTCGGATCGCTCTCGGTGGCCCTGTACGCGGCCGCGGCGGGCCGGAGCAAGAACCACTCGGCACAGGAGGCGCACATCGTTGCCCAGGCCGTCGGTATCGCATACCTGGCCATGGCTACGTTTGCGGCCGGGTGGGGATACTACACATTCCAGACGCGGCGGTCGATGATCATGGCCCGGAGTGGTCAGGACTTTGATAACCTCGTCGGCCCGCTTACGGTTAGCTTGGGGCTTGTGGTTGCGCTGGTCCTCAACTTTGTCTTTGCTGTAGGTGCTCCCCTCATTGTTTTTTTTTCTTGGTCCGTTGCTAACCCGTCTCTCGTGTCACAGTATCGAGCCGCTTTGGAAAGATGGGAGAACCTGGCTGGCTCTGCTGGTGGGGTGGCCAGCCTGCTCAACGGCACATATGGTACCGAGGAGCTTCGTTGAAACAACTGACGACAGGCGAGGATGGTATTTACCGATTCGACCTTTTCGTCATCTTTGTACACACATAGCACAAAAGCGGAATTAGGATTGCTTGGAACTGTGGTTTATCTCGTGTTTTTGGTCTGGAGACTACTCCGGTCAGGAGAAAAAAAAATAATAAACTGTATAGTCATTATCGATATCTCGATGTAAAGGGAAAATTTCACATGTTACGGAGACAAGAGTCCTAACTGTACAAGTTTTTTATTCGTAAAAATCACTAGCGTTTTGTGCCGTGCCCTATTTTCTACCATAGCATTACCCATAAAAAGAATCATGACTTGACCTTCTTGCCCTTCTTCGCCTTGGTCGCCTTGGCAGGCTTCGCAGCCGGACTCTTGGACACCCCGTTGGTCTTGTCGACGACCGGCTCCTCGACAGCAGGTGCAGCCTCGATGGCCTTGGGCTTCTCGCCCTCCTCCACCTCGGCCGCCTTGACGACGCCGCCCTCCAGCGCCGCAACGGCGGGCTTGACGGCGGGCGCCTCGTACTCGTACCCCATCAGCTGCTTCAGCTTCTCGATCCTGCCCGAGCGCCGCCTCGTCTCCTTGCTGACGGCCTTGTCCCACCGCTTCTCGCCCTTGGGCCTCTCGAGCTCCCGCGCGGCCATCTTGGTCCAGGGCACCGTCTTGAAGCGCCGGTTGGCGCCCTTGAAGAGGTCGTCGTGCTGGCTGTCGCGCGGCACGAGCTTGACCTTTAGGATGCGCCCGAAGAGGAGGTACGCGTCCATGGTCTTGGCCACGATGGCGGCCGTGGACGCGTCCTGGAACTCGACAAAGGCGTAGCCCTTGCTCGCGCCCGTCTTCTTGTTGCGCGAGAGGCGGAGGTTGGTTATCGGGCCGAACTGGGAGAGGTACTGTTTTCGTGGGCGGTTGCATTCATTGTCAGCCAAATTCTGGAATGTGAAAAGGGAGGGTAGGCCGGGGGGAGTGCCAGGCCTTCCCCCCTCCCCATGTGAGGACGTACCTGTTTTATCTCGTGCTCGAAGAAACCGTGGGGGATGTGCCCGATGTATATGACGCGCGGCCCGTCGCCGGACCCGGCCTCGGCGCTCTTCTTGACCTTGGCCGAGACCTTGGGCACCTTGCCGACGTCGGTGCCCGCGGTATACTTTTCGCCCGACTCCTCCTCCTCCTCGTCCGAGTCCTCGAGCCCAAGCTTGCCGACGAGGACCTCGTCCTCACGCTCCTCGGCGTCCGAGTCGTCGTCCGCCGCCTGATCCTTCTGCTGCTGCTGCTCTTCCGTCGCCTTGTCCTCCTTTTTCGACTTGCTGGTGGCGACGGCGGTGGCCTTCTTGCTCTTGGTGGCCGCCTTGGCCTTCTTGGTCACAACCGGCGACGCCTCCACATCTTCGGCCTTGCGCTTGGCCGGCTGGGGCGACGCGACAGCGGCCGGCTTGGGGGACTCGGTCGCCTCTGCTGTGGCCTTTGCG
>JARHUK010000845.1:9125-22692 GCA_031001725.1 Pseudopyricularia javanii
TATTCCGAGACTTCAAAGGAAATGCACCGAGATATCACTCTGTCCACATCCCATTCCAGAGGCATCAGAAAAGTATTAATTCAGGTTATTACTGTGTAAAAGTAAAGTAGTCGTGCAACTGGAGCCCGCCAAGGTAGGGGTCGTCGTTTTCTCGTTTCGAGGACCGCTTTGTGGGCAGGCCATCGTCCAGGTACAGACAGACAGACTGTCCTTGTCCTGTCCTCAAGATCCAAGGCCAGGTCAGCCCGGTCCATGGATCCGTTACAGAGCTCTCCCCTACTCGGTACTCAGCACTCTACTTGGCGATTGTGAGGTGTCCTTGGTGAGCTTCTTCCTCCCACATTCTGTCGTGTGTGCTGCAGGTTCGGTTTTGAAATGGCGTCCCTCACACAGACACATTCCAAAATGCTTCGAGGCATGATTGGGAATCCCCGAGCGCTCCAGTCAAATATGTTTCAAAAACTGCCCCTTGCTTCAGTCCACTGATTGCCAGTC
Source organism: Pseudopyricularia javanii (assembly GCA_031001725.1). Lineage (NCBI taxonomy): Eukaryota > Fungi > Ascomycota > Sordariomycetes > Magnaporthales > Pyriculariaceae > Pseudopyricularia > Pseudopyricularia javanii. Next base: position 9,621 of record JARHUK010000845.1, read on the forward strand.
TCTTCACAGACAAATAATCGTCTTTTTAAACCCCCGTCATGTTTCGATGCTGTGTAACCCTCCAACTGTCGCCATATTTGACGCCATGGTCAGGGAACCCATCTAATTAATTAATTAGTGTGGAAAAGTACAGATTGGAAAGCAATTGTAAAGAAAAGTTTGATATCATATCAATATTGAACACACTCCGAATGCCATCTTTCATACCTTTGCAGGGTTTCGTTTCGCCCGTCCTATCTTGACTTTGCCTCACCGCCAACCTTTTTTGGCCATCCTAAACCAAGACCGTTCCTCTCAAGGCACATGGAGAAACAACTCATGGGACGTCATGACGAATGAGACAACCATCTCCGTCTCATCAATTCGAGCTAACTGTGATCCAAACAATCTATCTCACTGGACTAGGGCTATTCCTAGACGTATTCGTAAAACTCCTATGAACGGCCAATGTCAAATACTTGTCGGATCCCATCAACATCCACCATTTTCTTGGGGGCAAAAACCTCGCTAGGTCTTAGATAACACGTGACCCCATTTGTTAACGGAGCTACGAGACCAAGCCCACCATGTTGCCCTTCCTTCACACCGGCTTTTCCACAGCACAGTTCGATCTCGAATCCCCTTCAGATACGGGCCGTTGCCCAGCCCGGAAACGCAAAAGTAATCTGTAAATCAACTACAAAGGGGGCAAGGCCCCGGATATCTTCTGTGGTGGTACATCAAACATGAAATGGAAATAATTGTGGCTAAAAAAATCCCGACGAGAAAAGAAAAAGGTTGGAAAGAGATGATGGGTGGAAGAAGAGAAAAAAATCAAGCGAGCTGAGAATAAATTCGAAAGGGGTTGAACCATTAAATGGAACGGGGAGGGAGAGGCTGCAATGGGTATCAATCACATCACCAGTCGTACTTTCCGTGGCGCCCGAGCCCTGGATGCATCATGCTCAGGCTGACAAGTTGAGCATGTCGATGTCGTCGAGTCGCGTATGTTCGACCGATGACCACAGATCATGGCAACAGCTATTGTAAACGCCTGCTCCAGGCCCATTTACTGAACTTACCTTTTCTTAGGACGCGCTAGATAGACATGGTTTTCGCGGTTGCGCCTGTCATTGTTTGCGTGATCGTGTCGTTCCTGTAGTCTTTTCCGTTGTGACAAAAGCAAAGAAAATGCGAAGGATGTGGCGGGGTTAAAGCGTCCAACATGACCCTGAAGGCTTGTAGGCAGGCAGTTGGACTACAACTGCGGGTTGCTGAATTTGCGAAAGGGGCGCGTAAACGGGCAACTAGACACGATGCCGCTTGACGTCTGTAAAAGTGTATAATGTCAGTCAGCTGCTCGGAATCAAGCTAGTAATCGGGATGGTTCGGTCGGTACGCACCATGCTCGCCACCTAGTTCATCACCATCTTCCGCTCGACTTCTTTTACCACCATTGCTGTTTGGAGTTGAAAGATGGGCATCACCAGTCGTTGTCTCCTCGCCGTTGTCTTCCCAGTCTATCTCGTCGGCGTCGTCATTACTGGGGCTGGCATCAACGTTGTTGTCGGTTTCAACTGGCGCTGTGAAATCGAGCCCATCAATGACCTCAAGCTCATCACCAGCAAGTGTGCCAGAAGCGCTGGTTAGTTCGGACTCGTCCACAAGCCGGAAATCTTCAGCATCCTGCGAAGGAACGTCGCCACCTTCGTGGACGATGACCTCAGCCTCCTCTTCAACAGTTGGCCCGTCTTGCCACTCATCATGGCCGTCACCAGCGCCATGAGCGGCTTCATCGTTGTGGGCTTGAATATGGACAGGTTAGCGTCGTCTCAATGTTTAAATTTCAAGAGTTCCAGATTCGTACCTTCTTCGGAAATATCCCCCGCAAGTGCAGAGGAGGCCTCCAGCCCGGCTGCCTCTTCAGCTGGCGCGTCTGGCCCTTCGACATCAACATCGTATGAATCCTCGATGCCATGTTCTGTGCCTGCCAGGGTCTGCGACATCTCATTGGTGGTGCCAGGGTCGGGACGGTCCTCTATCTCAAGAGCGATGTGACCCTCGCCAAATTCTTGGTCCTCGCCTGTTGGTGCATTCAAGTCGACATCCTCATGTGCTGAATTCTCATCAGCTTCTCCGGACTGAAAGTTGTCCTCGGCTTCAACGCCGAGTTGCTCATTGTCTTCGCCACCAGGGCTGGCAGTGGCTGCATCGTCTTGTTTTTCGGAAAGATCGAGGAACGACGCCGCAGCATCGCCGTCAGCGTTCTCGCTTCCTTCTGTATCGGCGTTCTCTCCCTCCTTTGCCTCTGTTTGCGAATGCCCCGAGGTGGCCGAAGCTGACTGGTCCTCCTCGCCGATCACTTGATCGTCGTAAATCTCCAGTGAACCATCTTGTGCCACGTGCACGGCCGTCACTTGCTCTTCTAAAGCTTGTTCCTCGACATGGGAGATATTCAGCTCGTCATCCTCCGGTTCGTTATAGTCACCAAGATCGACATCAGAGTCCTCGTCTTGATGCGTTACCGCCTCTTCCGAGACCGAGACCATGGACTTGGTGGGGAAGTCAATGGTCAGGCCTTCGGGATATATCAGACGATAGGCGTCCAACCCCTCTCCAACGCTGGCACCATCCAACAAAGCCTCAAGTCGACGCTGACAGTGGGGTCTCGTAACTAAGAAGACCTGCATGCCGTGATCACCAACGTCAGGTTTCTCTGCCCATAGCAACCTGTTATAGAGATCGATGAGGCTGCGGAAATTTGTCTGATCAAGCAACTTCTTGTCCGTCGTCTTGGGTTCAAGTCAGCATATGGCCTTCGCATACCAATGGGAACGGTAACTTACTTCGGCGAACTCTAATCCCAGCTCGTCGATGCGAATTAGCACCTCGTCATCGTTGCCCACATCCTCAACAACCTCGCGCAGACTAGCAAGAAATTGGGAGAGGGGAAAATCGAGCGGTTCCATATCGGAGAAAAAGAAGGTATCAGGCTCATCCTCATACGACTTCTGAAAGAGAGCGTAACTTGTGCCCCTATAGTCAACATGCACATTAGGAGGGTTGGAAAAGTCATCCGTCGTCTGATCAAGCTCGGTAACTTCCATGTAGTCGGTGTCGTTATGACAGTCATTGTCGTGCTCGGAGCCCTGCGAGGCTGAGTCTTTGTCGTCTGCAGCATCTTGATTCGAAATATCCGCATCGTCATGTTGAGGTTCGTTGAGGCCCTCCGCCTCCAAGTTATGCCTGCCTGCCAAATCGGCATTCTCAACCATATCCGAGACTTGGTCTTGCTGGAAGTCTTCTGAGATTGCTGTCTCTTCTTGTTCAAGGTGGCTGGCATCCGGATGCGGAACTTCCTTGGGGTTGCCGGCGAGAAGTAAGTCGTCCGTTTCTCCTATATTACCGGTGTCGTGGTTTGGGGCGTTTTTCTCTGCATCCGCATCACCATTTGGTTCAACTGGTTGGTCTTCTGTTGCTGGGTCGGCAGCCCCAATAGACCCATCGTCATTGTGATCATAGTCGATCTCTGACATAGCGTCTTCCTGTTGTACGTTAGAACCGGCGAGGAGTGTTTCGACAACAGTGGTATCTCCATTCTCATCTGCAACAGTTTCGGTCACATCAAATGTGACCTCAACGTCGGGGACCTCCGTAGCGGCCAAATCAAGTGGCTCGACAGGCTCATCCAGGGAGCCGATGTTGTCCGCATCAAAGTCACCTTCTTGCGCTTCTAGACCATCAAGATCATGTGTCTCGTCGGCGAAATTTGCATCGAACGTGGCCTCATCCGTGTCGTGCTTGTCTTCCTCTTTTTCATCGTTTTCGAGCGCGTCACCAGATGGCTCGGGGGCGTCGACGGTCGCTTCATGGGCGTCAGTCTCGGCGTCGTAGACGTCAACTAAAGATTCGTGGACATCGACCGCAGCTTTATGGTCGTCGAACACCATATCGTCTAGCTCCTCGACTGCCAAAGCCGAGTGGTTGCCGCCGCTTTCCATGTGATCAATCCCATCGGTGCCAACTCCATCGTCAACATGACCCGAATGGGTCATAGCCACCAAGTCGACCGACATGGCCGTTCGCAGATGTGGAGTTCAGGTCCTTATCCCGGATTGCCTGACAGTCAAACGCCTACAAGTGTAGTTGATGAAATCCCAAGCCTTCTATCTCGAACAGAGAAACCGTCAAGGATCGTATGACTCCCAGTGTCGGAAGGATAGCGACCGTACAGGGTGGTTGTGCTGAGACCGAAGAGATAGTGATGCGTTATGTCCACGTTCTGTTGGTTCTAGGGAGCTCAAGTCGTACTTGATTGTCGTCGATCGGAAAATGAATGTCGGAGGTATTGCTGCTGGCATTTGCAGTGGATGACAGCGAGGGCTATCAAGGTTCGATTGCCAGACCGGTCGATAACAGAGGACAGAGGTGATGTTTTGGATGAATGAGAAATGTTGTAGAAATAGGCGAGGCGTAGGATAGTAGATTGAACCACCAAGAATTAGGTAATTACCCAGTCTAGGTGCCCTTTGGTTGGCGTTGGTAATAGCGACGAAACCACCTGAAGTTGATGTTCGCAGCTAACTCCCTGGCCAGGCAGCGCCTTTCCTAAAATAGCCTAGCGTCAAGTTCATCTTGGAGCTTTCACCCCACCATGCACATGTACCGCTGCTGAGATAAGCCACGCATCCTGGGCAGGAAGAGGACACCTCAAAGTTGGGTGCGACAGCGGGTAGCGGACAACCAGCGCCTTAATAGACGGGCCCTACGAATTGTTGACTGCGCGGTCTCTCCATCGCCGCCATAGCTTTGCATTTTCCTCTGTTGCCGAGCACCAGTCACCGACACACATACTTTTTCATATACGAGGCACTTCAAAATGGTGAGAGACCGTGGTTTTCAAAACCTCAACCGTCGACCGAGCTCTCATCGACTAACAATGCTCCCGGGTTGGGTCACCAGGTGGTCCTCGCAGCTTCCATATGCACCCGCGGCGGCAAGGCCGTGCTGTCGAGACAGTTCCGCGAGATGCCCAGGTCGAGGATAGAAGCCCTACTGGCCTCGTTCCCAAAGCTTGCCGACAGCGGTACCCAGCACACCACTGTAGAGCAGGACAACGTCCGATTTGTCTACCAGCCCCTCGACGAGCTCTACATGGTGCTCATCACGAACCGCCAATCCAACATCCTCCAGGATATCGACTCCCTGCACCTGTTTGCGCAGGTTGTCACCAGCACCTGCAAGAGCCTGGACGAGCGCGAGATTGTCAAGAATGCCTACGAACTCCTCAGCGCCTTTGACGAGCTGGTTACTCTGGGCTACAGGGAGAACTTGACCATCAGCCAAATCAAGACCTTCCTCGAGATGGAGAGTCACGAGGAGCGCATACAGGAGATCATTGCGAGGGTAAGTTCATCGTCAAGGGAGAAAAGGGGAAACGGCGGCTAACAATCCCACAGAACAAGGAGCTCGAGGCCACCGAGGAGCGCAAGAGGAAGGCGAAGCAGCTGGAGATGCAGCGCAAGGAGTCCGCTCGCAGTGGCCGGCCTGGTGGCGCGCCTAGGGCACCCGTCTACCCGACTTACACACCTCCGTCCCGCCCCGCAGTCACAGAAACGTACGACACGTACGAGGCAGAGAAGAACAAAAACAAGTATGGCATAGTCGAAACTGGGAGCATTGTGTCTGTTCACCTGGTATTAACGCACGTATAGATTTACCGCACCAAAGGGCAAGGGTATGCAGCTCGGCAAGAAGTCCAAGACGACAGACATGTTCGAGCGAGTGCGCGGAGACATGGGCAACGAGATCGACGACACGCCCCTCATCGCACCCACACCTGCTGCAGCACCAGCCGCTGCGGAACCAGCAGGCCGCCAGTCATCCAGCTTGGACCGCGATGCCATCCACGTTACGGTATCAGAGAGCATCTCGGCCAAGATCTCGAGGGAAGGCACGCTTACCTCGCTGGCTGTTAGCGGTGACCTGAACCTCAAGGTATCGGACCCTTCCATGACCAAGATCAAGCTCCAGCTAGCTGCCAACCCGACACACGGCGCCCAATTCCGCACGCACCCCAACGTAGACCGCAACTTGTTCAACAGCTCGAAGATTATCCAGATGAGCAAACTGGATAGGGGCTTTCCTGTCAACAACTCGGTCGGCGTACTGAGGTGGAGGGCCACACCAAAGGTGGACGATACGAGTGCGCTGCCAATCAGCTTTACGGTCTGGGTCAACAAGGGGTCTGATGGAAACTGCACTCTGACGGTTGAGTATGAGCTCACCGGAGGAGACGAGTTGAAGGACGTTAGCGTCTCCATTCCATACGCGACCACTGAGCCGACGGTGTCGAGCTTCGATGCTACATACGAGGTGTCTGGGGACAGCCTTGACTGGTCAATCGGCACAGTCAATGAGGATAATGCCAACGGCTCGTTTGAGTTTGAGGCGATGGCCGATGACGAGGAAGAGTTCTTCCCGATGCAAATCAAGTTCTCGAAGACGACACCATTTGTTGACGTTGATGTAAGTCGCTTTGTCGAACTGACATGTTGGACATGCCCATTGCTTAAAGGACAACCATGCTGACTATTTGACTTGCGGCAGGTTTCTACGGTGACGCTGGTCGAGATGGACGAGGAGGTCACTTTCTCAAAAGATGTCAAGTGTGTCGCAGACTCGTATTTGGTCGAATAGTCGATTACAAGTCGGGCGTGTTTGGCGTTGGAGGCGGGCTTCGAGTCTTATTACTGATCAGATCAACAAAAAAAGGCGTATCCGATTTGTGTGCGCGTTTCGATATAGAAGTAGCGAGACAACTTACATGCAATTTCGAGATTATCCTCGCCGGCTTTGGACTGTCTCTGATTGGCAAGCTCTTGGCATGATCTACGAATTCTTGCATCTTGTACGGCATCAAACTATGCACTTGCTACATGGACATGCCCCTTGGTCTTGTAGGCCTATGCATCTACTGGATAAGTGCTCGGTAAGGAGTGATTATATTTGTGTCTCGTCAAATGGCACACTTAGAAGTAGAGTCCATGTTAGTTAAGCCTTTCCCCCCTGTTACTCGCTCCACTTATTCCGCTACACAGACGACATCAATGGGGCGCCGATACAGACCGAGGATATAACAAATCAACAGTGAAGACAGCCCAGATAACCGACCCCCAACACATGCCACTTGTTTAATTTTCATGCCTACAGTACAACAACCAGGCACAGTTTTCCCAATGCAACAGAACCTTGTCGGCTAGCACATCCCCCTTCAGCTTTAAATAGCCCCGGCATTGTGGGAACTAAGCGAGTGCGAGAAACTGCAGTGGGGCCGGCCGAGGTACAGTACATAAACGTTCAGGCATCACCTCGTCAGACACAACCTTGTAATCCTCCGAAATGTCAGCCGGGTATTTAAACGTTCCACAGTCGCATACTACCTAGCCAGGAATCGTCCACTTGTTCATCAAAGAAAAAAAAAAGAGGAAGAAGAAAATATCCCTAGAACCGAACTGTAATCTAGATATCTGGAGAAATACTAGCAAGTTCCCAAAATGGCAGAAGCTCCAGCAACACCGATCATCAAGCTTCATTGGTGAGCCCTCAAAACCCCGTTCAAAACTGGAAACCAGAAAACGCCATGCGATTCAACCCGGCAAAACCATCACTGACAACCCAAAAACAAGGCTTAATGGCTCGCGCGCCCAGAGCATCCTCTGGCTGCTCGAGGAGCTCGAGGTCCCCTACGAGCTGGAGATCTACCACCGCCAGCCCGACATGCTCGCGCCTCCGGAGCTGGCCAAGGTGCACCCCCTGGGCAAGTCCCCCGTCATCACCGTCGAGACGCCCGGCTCGTCCGAGCCGCCCCTCGTCCTGGCCGAGACGGGCTTCATCGTGCAGTACATGTGCGAGCACTTTGGCAAGGGCAAGACGCTCGTGCCGAAGCGGTGGAGGGATGGCGCCGTCGAGGGCGCTCTTGGCGGCGAGACAGAGGAGTGGATGCGCTATCAGCATCTGCTCTACTACGTCGAGGGTAGCTTCATGACGTATATGATTGTGAACCTCGTCCTGACAGGTAAATGCCGGTGCATGGCGAAAAAAAAGTCGACAAGTATGGTTGGTAGTCTAGTCCTTTTGCTGACGTTATATACCCGGCCCCCCGACCCAGCCCTGAAAGGCCCCAAGGTTCCCTTCATCGTGAGGCCCATCACGAGCGCCGTCGCCGCCAAGGTGACCGACTTCCTCATCCTGCCAAACATGAAGAAGCACTTCGCCTTCCTCGAGAAGCAGCTCGAGACCTCGGGCGGCGACTACCTGTGCGGGCCAAGCCTTACGGCCGCCGACATCGCCATGAGCTTCCCCATGCTGGCCAACAAGCCGGCCTACCCGAAGCTCGGCAGCTGGAAGCCCGACCAGGAGTACCCCAAGGTCTGGGCCTACATGACGCGCCTTGAGACGTCGCCCGGGTGGCTGAGGAGCATCGAGAAGATCAAGAGCATCGAGGGAAGCTTCACGCTTGCCGGTCACCGGGAGTGAGCTTCTGGAGTGCTAATCATGTTCTATTTACTGTTTACTGTTGAAGGGAGAAGGTGGTCAGAAATGATATCAAGTCAACAAATGTGGTAAAACCACACGTGTAGAATATTACTAGTCACTATTCCTCCAATTTCATCACATATACCCCTTGATCAAGCAGTATGAAACTCGTCCGGCAGAGCAAAGACCCTGTACGTCATCCTATCGCTGCTCAGAAGGCACACTCTGGCTGGCACCTTGCCCCTGGCACTGCTGGGACCCTTGACCTCCATCCAGATCGGTGTGAACCGGCCGCCTTCGCCATTATCTGATAGCTCGAGTCTGGAAGTGTTTCCCATGAGCTGGTTGACAGTCATTTCCGCAGCAATCGGCGCTGTGCCTTCCTTGTAGGAGACATAGTTGTTGCCGCCCGGCGACCTGAGTGAGACTCGGAACAAACAGGGCGATCCTCCTTTGGGGTGCAGTGTATCCGTTAGCTTGTTACCTAAAATAAATCTCAGTGACTCCTGTTCAAACGATTTCACTCACTATGGTTCCACAGCACCAAAAGTACATCTGCATTCAGAAAGCCAAAGTCAACCAGCTTCCCCTCGGTCAAGGCCACCGAATACACATCCGTGGTGACAGTGCTGCTAATGCCATTGATAATGCTGACTTTAGTACGGAATATATGCACTTTTAAGATCACGCAAACTATGTTAGCTTCTTTGCGATACAGCAGACGGCGTTTGGAAAGCAATCCTTACACTCGTTTGGCCGTTCTTTGGGTGACATGACTGTATACGTCTGTCCATCGACCGCATCCTGGTTTCAAATTAGCACTGCCGCTCTCTCTTTTCCATAAATGTGGCTGGCTATATTGACTTACCGGCTGATACAACGGACAAACATGCATCTTCTGCTTTCGGATCGGCCCGCCGATGGAGAGCAATGTTGGAGTGCCAAACCGTACACTCCGCCTCTCGGCCTCAGCGATGTCGTCAAACACCGCCTGAGCATTGGTCTTGAGGTACGAAAGCAAAAAATCAATCCTTGGAAAGGCTCGCATGTGGGATAGTCCGTCCTCTGCCCGGCGGATCTGCGTGTGCAACAGATCAAGCAGTGGCGCGCCATCGTCAATCTGCTGCCGGTCCTTTGCAAAGTCGGCATCGTCCTTGCCGCCAAAGTAAGTTGCCGCAGGACTCTTTATAAGGTATTTTGAAATGTACTGGAGCACCTTGCCGTTGTCCATGGTGGCCTCACGCTCCGAGAGCTCGTCAGTCATGCTCGTCGTGGCCATCCGATCGATCTGGAAGCGCAGCCACGTTGAAAAGACGCTGAAGAGCTCGAGCTCATCCATGACGTGGTTGAGCACCTTGTGGCACACCAGCGTCAAGCATGAGACGATCTCAACTAGCCGCGATATCTTGGCCGCGGAGAAGCCGATCTCGGTCCTGCCGCCGTCGTGGAAGCGGGCGATTCCGAGGAGACGGCCGAGGATTATGGCGCAGCGCTCGAGTGCGGGGAGCATGTTCTCGTGTATCAGCGATCGGAGGTTCTCCAGACCGGAGATCACGGCCTTGTCCCATCGTTTGTGGCCCTACTGGATATCAGCTACTGATCGAGTCCTTGATGAGACGTAAATGAAACTTACGCGCTCGGCAACACTATCAACCAGCCACTCCTTCAATATCGGATTGGCGTGGCCAGTAAGAACGGTGTGGTAGAGGGCTTGTATTATATCGACAGGGCCCTCGGGAGATTCCCTGAGATCCTCCGACACGTTGTTTAGGAACCTCGACGGTAGCTCCCGCGCCGAAGACCATTCCGACGCCATGTGCGCCTGGGCCTGGTGGGTATATCGCAGGAGCTTTTGTAGAATAGTCACCTTGGAGGCGAGCAGGGACAGATTTATCGGAGAGGAGTAGACAAAGTGCAGATCTATGGGGACAAGGTATACGATATCAGCAGACTCGCTGGCCTGGTCCCGAAGCAGAAGGGAGTGGGTAGACACGGCCGAGTGCGCCGCATGGCAAACAAGCCGAAGATGTGGCAGTTTACCAGTGGCCCAAGGTTTGCACCCAATAGGAACAGAGTACCGAAAGATGCCAACGTCAAAGGTATCATAAATAGTGAGGCTCATGGTGCCGTCAACCATACCAATGATCATGACATCGACCTGGTCCGCATCCTCGGACCTAAATTCGCGGAAGACAAACTCAAGCGAGGCGCGGGAGGAGAAGACGAATGTATCATCGCTGCAAATGTCCTGTCAGTGGCGGCAAGCTATAGATGGTCTGCTAGCATATGCGCAAAGCGGTAGGTAGGGGGCCAAGGAACTTGGGGAGTAATTACCCCGTACCGCCAGACACCGGAAGCGGGCTGATCTTTGGCAAAGATGTTTCGATTTCCAAAAATGTGACCTCGCGAGGGAAGTCGGTGACATCCTTTTGCTCATCCAGACTGAGTTCATCGAGAGCCCCAGCTAGGAGTCCCTCCCATGTAGAGGTGCCTGTTTGACCTTTACGGGAGCGTATGTGCGCTTTTCCGGTCCAGTTGCGAGACCAAGCTACATACTCGATCTTCGCCTGAGCATCTTCGTGGCGAGATATCTGGTGGAGGGTCTTGGTCGACTCGATACCCATGAGCCTCACGGTACCATCGCTCGAAGCGGCGGCGACATATTGGCCTGCTGATGTTAGCCTCGCTCACCCATCATGCGGGTCTCCCTCGGGTTGATGCACACACCATCGGGCTTCCACGTCAAGGCTAGGAGCTCCTCTCCGGGCCTCTTGAACGGCTTGGACACCTGCTCGCCGTTGGCTCGACGAATGTACAGGGAATTTTCCTGGTCAACTGCAGCCAGCAGATCGAGAGTTGGTGAACAGGCAAGCCTATCTGTCAAGACCGGTGATGGAAGTGTGCTTGTGCTGTAGATGGGCAGCTTGTTGGCCTGCTTGCCTTGGGAACCCATTTCAGATGCCGTGGGCTGCTCCTAGGGCCCGGCTGGAGCTCTTCTGGGTGTGATGCAGGGGTCAAGGTCCATATCCATATCAGAGGAAATGCCTTGCTTTGTTTCTGGCCTCGACCTAAACATCCCCAGTGAGCCTTTACCCACAAGTTTTGGTGTTTTGCGGTGCGGTTTCTGATATATGCGAGGTTTTCCGTACCTACCAAGTTGGCAGCAGACAACAATAAAACGGAACAGGCAAAGTTCTTCTTGTTCAATCTCGGCCAACGCTCTTTCGATTTGACGACATCAGTCACTAGTAGCCTCGTCCTAGGGCATGAAATTCGTCAAGGCGAACGAGGGCGGGTTGAAGAGGGGGATGCTCGAGGCAAGCAAGGGTTAGGAGTTGTTGGTTTGGTGATGTTTTAGACAGTGTTCGGTACAGTGCATAAACGCACCTCACGCCCGATTGGCTCGTGCGCCGCCTGACGACGAGCGTTCAACTTCAACCTCATTGATCCCGCCCTGACGCAGGTGGTTGATGCTACCAATTGAAAGACTACAAGCACACGACGACCCTTAGACCGGACATCGCAGAAATCGGTCAAGATGGCTGGCCTTCAACACTACAGTAAGCTCCCTCCGCGCGCCCTCCACTCACATGCAAACTCCAACAGAAGACTAACCAAGCTTCTCCTCGCTGCATCTAGAGATTTCGCTGGACCCAGCCATTTCCAAGCTGGCCCGTACGTCGTCGCACAACCCGATTACACCTATACCGATGTCTTTGTTGTCGCCTCGAGGGTATCAATTGACCAACTTGACGTCCCAATTCAGAGATGAACTCGAACCGCTACAAGTACTTCCGATGGACTCCGCGGACCGTCAAGATTACCTTCATGTACGTGGTGGTTGTGCCCAGCATCGTGGGATGGATGGCGTACAAGACAGATGTGAGTGTTCTCTCTCTTCAACGGATTCGAACCTCGGTCTAGGTTCTATACTAACCTGGGCGCCGGTCATGGCTGGTTAGGGCAAGTGGGACTTCAGGGCGAAGCGCAAGGGAGACGACCTCCGGGAGTTTTAGGGCCTCTACAGTTGGGACTGTACATAAAACGGAAACAGGCTACCGGGTTGCATGCCAATACAATTTTGCAAGAAAGTCACATCTCTCCAGCCGCTACGTAAGCAGACGCCTTGCTTCGACATGAGCGACCGACTAGGAAGGCGTTATTATCTACCGTTGGGACTTCTCGTCATGACAGAACCGACTGGCGCCTTGACCAAAAAGGCCGAGATATTTTATGCGGCTCATGACGCATACTATGTCGCCTTGAACTGCTGCAATATCAACGAACAGAAGTGTCTGCCTAAAGACGACGACATTGGGTAGGCTCGTGATGAAAATCACGACTTGTAGTTGCCAAGGGGTATCATAAATGTAGAACGAAAGAAAACAAAGCAGATACAGCCGCAGAGCCTGGCCAGATATCAACCGTCAGAGCAAAACTCACGGGTACCTCCCGCGGTCCCTCGACCACCCACCGCCCCGGCCCCTTCCACCACCAGGAACATCCGGCAGCTTCTCCCCACGCCGCCACTCTCCCATGGGGATCAATCCCCCGC
>JARHUK010000846.1:0-10945 GCA_031001725.1 Pseudopyricularia javanii
TAGTTATCGGTTTGCGTTTAAAAATTATATTTATTCGAAAACTAATTAAACAAGCCAACCGATCCGCCAAATAAAAATAAAAAACGACGATATTAATTCGACGATAACCGCGGTTGCCGTTAAAGCCGATCTTTGCTATATTTACCCAAAGCTATCAAAAATACGGGAAATGCAAAACGCGGTTGCTATTAGCTTTGCCCTGCTGGTCCCCGTAATCGGGTTAAAAATATATTCCAAAAAGAAATATGGAGGAAAGCTTTGGCGAAATAATTACGCAGCATTCGCGAGTATGGTATTTTTTTTCCTGCCAACGGAAAACCTTAGAAGGAAGCTGATTAAAGGCCCAGGCTCTTTTGGTGGTATTAGCAGGCATTGATCTTTATATCGCCCAGCTGGGCTTTGGAATGCACTATTGGACAATTCCAATCGGAAACGGAGATTCGATCCTCAAGGTACCCTCCATCTCATCCAATTCTATCGGCCTGCCAAGAATCAGGCTTTGGACAACAAGCTCGTCACCCAGTGTGCGTATTCTTTTTGGCGGCGCGCTTAGGGTTAGGGTGAAACTCTGCTTTATTTAAGCCGCATCTTGGCAGTTGTAGTAGTTGACAATAACGGTAATCTTTGCAAGGAGTTCCAGGTCGACAGCTGTGGGGACATGCTGGTTTTGTCCATGGATGATACGCAACGAAGGTGTGTTTGGATGAAAATTTCCCCAAATCTGTGCTAACAACCATGTTCGTCGGCCGGCCGTACTCAGGTTTTTATCTACGTGGGTTATTACTAGCTGCCAAATTAGGCGGTCTGACCCCGGCGGAACGCCGGCCGGGGCCTCCGCGTGCCTTGGACTTCTTGTCCATGTTGCCCCGAAACGGTGGGCAGGGGCGAGTAGTATGGTTGGTTTATCGTGCTTTGGCGTTTAGTTTGAAGCAGCGTATTGGCCGGTGCTGGGGCTGGAAACGTAGGCGTTTAGGCCTTGGGGTAGTCGGGGGAGCGGCTTGGGGAGTCTGCTTTAGTCAGTTAGGCTACTTGTGGGTCAGTTACGCCAATTACCTCTCGTACCTCACGCTAGAGTTTTCCATGCAGAGAAATCAGCCTAGAAGCCACGGTCCGTTCGATTTTTAGGGGCGTTGCACCGTTTTTAAGGTCACATCACCCCCAGTCATTCCAACATAACCGAGGGTATGGTGCAAGCCAGCCAGGAGGAGCGGAACAGGCAGGCTTTCGTAGAGTTCGCCTGCGCTCGCCACTAAAGTCCGTCCAATGCCACCGCCTTCGGCAAGCTCGTACAATAATCACTGCTGCTTGGATTTTGAGCGCACATCCGCCAGTCGGCATCCGTCCAATACAAAAATAGCGATGACAGACGGCCAATCTTTCTCTTTAGTATCTGCTATTAAAACTTGACAACCTTTCTACAATGGGCATTGACGCCGGTTTCGATATGGTTCCGCCATTGGAAAACAATGCCATGGACCACAAGAGGTGGCTGCGCTTCATCGCCGCCGTCAAGCAAGCCTACGAGCATGACAAGCAGGTTCTGAGTGAAAACAAAGTTATTCGCTTTTACGCGGGCGAGCACCCGCTGCTTCCATTTGAGGGCCACAAGTTCCGTCGCTTTAGCTCCAAGATAAATGGCGCTTGCCGCGACGTCAATGTTTACCTGGAAACAGTTAGTTCCATCGCTCGTCAGCATTTCGGCGAACAGGTTGTGTGGTGGGATGAGTCTTCCGACCAATATGGTGTATACGACTGGAGTGAGGTCAATGAGTCGATCGAGTCATATTACGACGAGGTAAATATGAACAATCCTAATGCGAGCAGATTCCATAAGCAGCCACTGATGATGCTCGCACGACTTTGCAGCCAGAACAGCCTGACCACACTTCGACCAGCGATACCATCAAATCCGACGTCGAGGTCAACCCATCTCCGATCTCTACCGGTAGCATTTCAGGCGCTGGTACAACTGACGGTGGCAGTCCCACGCTCTTTAAGATTAAATCCGACAAGGTGAAGGAAGAGGACTTTACGCCAGTGTGAATATATAAGGGCGCACCAGAATTGTATCCAAATTGCGCACCCTCCCGAGGGACAAATAGCGCCAGTTTCTCTCCTTGCACAACAGCAGACCAGGCAAGCATCCATTCGGTGGCATTATGGGCACTAATGCCCTTCCTTGCGGGTCCGGCGCTTCTGTTTCAGGTGTCTACCCGACGATATGTCTGATAAACCACAGCTGTAATTATCCCAAATGCCCAGCTGGAATGAGGATTCCTCCTATAAGACGCTCTACGCTATCCGTCCGATCAAGAAGGGCGATGAGATAACCATTTCCTACGGCCGGTTGTGGCATTGCATGGGTGCGCTCAATGTGTGGACCAAACTAGCGAGAGAGAATGCGGGTGGAAAGGGGTGGTTACTTTTGCAGACGTTAGGCAACGTGTGCGATTCCGTTGTCCCTTGCTATGCTACCCAGTCTGATCCCATTCTGCTTTCCCATCAAACACATGTCTCATTGAAGCTGTGGTACCATGCCGGAAACCCTCCGGCTTTTGCGGACCGGCTCTCTCGCGTCAGTTGGCGATGCTTGGCGCTGCCGCTTTCTGTTTACCTTTTTCTGCTGCTGCGGCTGCCCCTCCTGCTGTTGTTGATGTTGCCGTTCCCGAAAATATAAGCGACCACAGTCGTCTGCGCCGACGCTCCTCGCTAGGATTGGTGCTGTTATTTTCCCTAACCCTGGCTCCCCGTTGCTCCTGCTCTGCAGTAGCAATGCCGTCGCAGACATTGTTGTCAACTGACACTTGTTTTGGCTTGTAACGGTATTTGTCTGCTCGGTTACATTTTTTCCAAATTAATATGGCTGTTGCTATCGTAGCCGCTGGGGCGATGAACAAATGTCATCGCTCGGGCTGCCAACGCCGGCGTTCTTTGTCAAGGTTGTTGTAGCTGTTGGCCGCTTTTTTCGACTGCTGCTATTGCGGCTGCTGCTGATGTTTTCGGGCGACGGTAGTGCTGGCGTTTATGTCTGTAACTTGATGTCGTCCGCAGCAATGCTATGTTAATCCTCCGGTTGTTATACCTGGCGCAGCTGCCTTCGCAGTCGCTCTCTGTGCTCCGCGTCTGATCCGTCATCACTGTGACTTCCCAACAGACCCCAATCTGCAGCTTTCGCTGTCGCTGCCGTCTTGGTTTGGGCCTGGCCCTTATCGTCGTCGCTGTCGCGTGATGGTGGCGTCTGTGTTGTTTTTGTGTGTGTGCCATTGTGGCGTAATGGTGGTGTCGGTGGTGTCACTTTCGGTGGGCTATTGTCGTTGCCTTCCTGTTGCGATAATGATGTCGGTGTCCGTAGCGGCCAATCAGCCCAACTTCTCGGCGGCCGAGCCGGCATGGGTGGCGGTTTGGGTGGCTGCTGCTGCTGCTGATCAAAGCTTCCGTCTCCAAGCTTTTTGATCTGCGGCCCAGCCTCAGGGTCTGCATAGCCCATCTTCGGCTTATACCACTTGCGGTCGTCGGAAATGTGCTCGTTGACGTAGAGGACGAGGGCTTCAAAGGACAAGTCATGGGTCATTTTAATGAAATGACCGCAGAGCTGTTCGTTGCCTTGCCACAGTTTAGACCTCCACATAGCGTTTGGGACGACGACGCTCCATGCCTCTCGCAGTTCACGCAGTCGTTCGTCGCGTCGGAGCGCAAGCCGGCGGTGGAAGTCATCAAGGTCGTCGGCTTCGAGGGCGATTGAGGATACGTCGAGGTGGAAGGCTTCGCGCGTCTGGATATGGCAGGGGACTGTGTTGTATTTGTCATTCAGCTCTGTGAAAAACGAGTCGGGTTCGAGCTCGAGTTTCCACCAGTGCCACCTCCATTCGGGTTCGAAGGTGAAGTCGGGCAAAAAGGGACGCCCGCCGTCCATGGTGAATGGTGACGTAGTTTGTTGTTGTTGCAGTCTTTCAGGAGGAGCTGGAGGATGGAGAACAGCTGAGCACGACGGGATTGACCTCGGATGTGGGGATAATAGACCTTTTGGTGGGCCACGGCAAGTGGGCCGTGAGCATCACCTCCGACCAATCAAAAAACGCCACTTTTGATGTCCGGTTTGAACCAGACTGCTAAGTCAAAGGCTCGTGTGCGTCGCGGCACAAGCCTGCAGAAACTTGCTTCTTTTTCCCATGTGTAGATAGGCCCGGGTTTTTGTGTGATTTAAAGGATTACGTAAAGAAATAAACGAAAGCGCATAAATAAATGTATTCTGATTGATCGTGACTCTCTCCTAAAGTACGTAAAACCTGATCTCTTCAGGGGAAAACCGTAGTTTTTATCCTGATCACGGGTCACGTGTACAAACACGTGATTCGTGATGTGCTTACTCAGATGAGTGGCCGGATTCGGATAAACCAACACTATGTTTATTTTTACAATTGTCAATACCGACAACCACCCCATTCATACTAAGTAGATTTCGCCTCCCCACTATTCAAGGTATTTCCCGGTATAGATTTGAATGCATTCATGACAGTATGCATAATAATACGCATACCACGAGTTTCCTCAGTTATGCGGTGCACCATTTTATCCATGTCCGCATCGCCAAGCGCCTCCCGTGCCAAACGCACCTTCTCCAGCCATTTTAGCATGGTGGCCCAAGCTTTATTGCCTGCTGAGCTGGTCGGGTCGTAGACGACTTTTGCAACAATCCACTCCGTAGTGCTTTCCGGAGGCGGCAGCAGCTGCAATAGGAAAAGCATTACCACGCCCAAGGCCCATACGTCGCCTGGGAACCCTCGGCCGCCCGACGGCAGCTCGGCATCGGGCGGTATATACCACGGCGTGCCAGCCGCGCGAACCCGTGCCTCGTCTCGGTCGCTATCGCTGCCAAGGCTAAAGTCGATGAGGACTGCGCCGCGAGACTCGCTGTAGAGGATGTTGCCCGGCTTGATGTCGTTGTAGGCTACGCCGCTGCGGTGCACGTGTTCTAGAGCTGAGGACATGTCGCGCAGGACGCGGTGCGCAACGTCCCTCGACCCCGTGAAGAAGCGGCGGTCGGGCCCTTGCCGCCAGCTGGTATGGGCCAGCGATGGCGCCTTAATATCTTCGACGTACAGGCTGTAAAGGCGGGCATCCATGCCAAACAGCTGAACGATGTTCTCGCCGTTAGCAGTGCTAGCGTTGATAACCTTGCTGTGGATCCTAGCCTCTCGCAACCACATAGCGGCAGCTTTCTGCGTGCCATATTTCCCGTTAAGTAGCGTTTTTGTAACCATGGAAAAGTCCCCGCGGCCCGCGAGGGACATAGTAGCCCTCCAGACTGACGAGGCGTCGTTCTCGGACAGCTTTGCAATCCGCGTGACCGAGTACTGCTCCATAGGTTGGGACCCCATCAGCTGGAGGGTTTGACCAGGCTTGAGGCTTACAAGCGGGTGTTCCGGTTGCCGCTGGGCCTGGATATCGGCGGTGGGAAGGATATGCATCCGCGCCATCGTTGTGTTGGCCATGCAGCTAGCTCCTTTTGCCCCTTTTGCCCGTTTTGCCTCAGGAGCGGTCGACGGGGCGAGCCGCTTTCCGCTCGACGGCTCGGCTGTCCCATCGTTATCCCCAGCAAGAACGAAGCGACGTGGGAGAACCAGGAGCTTCGTGGTGCAGTTGGCTTTGGTCGCAACCACATCCCAGGCCCCCGGCTCCAAAGGTACGTCCACCCTTTTATAGACAAGAAAGCTCCGCTTCTTGGACTGGGGATCCTTCCCGATATCGAGCGTGGTCTTGTAATTTTTCAGCGTAACCTGATCGGTTTCTGGGTCGTAGAAGATCTCAAACTCGACCTGCTCCGGACCTTTGCACTGAATAGACACCCTGCAGGCGACATGGTGGACAGACTGCGTAATGGCCAAAACCTTGACCGTTTCAACGCTTTCGCCCTCGTCCTCTGCTCCGATGACAAACTGTAACCATTCACTGCAGGAGGACAGATACCCCTCGTTAAGGTCCGCCCCCGGAATACCGACATGCTCCAAATGAAATGTATCCGGGTCCGACGGCAGGAAGAGCAGTCGAGTTCTCTCATCTCCCTGATTCAGCCGAAGCCATCGCATGTGATCTGGGAGTATTTTGGCCACCATAGTATCGGACAGTTGAGCTAGGGGCCGAGAAGGCTCAACATAGCCTTTGCCTTTGGCCTGAGCAGATGGTGCCCGGATAGACAAAGCCTGGGTAGATAATGCTGGGGCTAATGAGGCCTGTGCAGCTACAGCCTGTGCAGGCAAACAGGCCTCATATCTTGGATTGTCCGAGGAAAAGGGGTTGGTTGACTGCGTGGCAGCTTCAGGGGTGGTGGCGGTTTGCGGTTTGGGATCCATGGAGACGGAGGAATGTAGGTAAGAATAAGAAGTAGGACTGAAGGAGTATACGCGAGAAAGGAAATAGGAGTAAGGATATTGGAATTAGTAGTCGTGAGAGTATTACTTGGAGTTGTATTTAGCGCAAAGATAATAGTTCGCTAATCCCGCCGCCTTACCTTTCTTAACCGCTTCCCTGCTTTCCCTCCGTTGGCTTTGCTGGAAATTGTAGGGTACGGAAATATCCTAAAAAGAAGCGGCTAGTCCAAGTTGGGCATTTTGCATATTTAGGTATAAAAAGCAGCCTAGCTTGCCTTCTCGACCCTTATGACAATTCACACTTACCCCACAATTGCAACTACCAAAATTTATGGACACTACCAACCCCGCCGCCGAGGGTAAAGATACCCGTAACGGGCCATTTGCCCATCCAAGTCATGCCTAACAGGGGTAGGGTTGTTCTTTCGCAGCACAGATTCTCGTCGTTGGTGGCGGGTCAGATTTTGATCTTAAGCTTGGAGTGGAACTCGAAGTGCTGCTCGATGCGATTATGCATAAATTTGGGTTGCCCTTGAAGGTCGTGGAACCTCGCTCATTATGCTTGCCGAGCTCGTGTGTGATGTTGAGGAATATTTAGGCGGCGAACTGGGTTGTGTTGCGGCATACGTTGTCGGGGTGGGACGCAAACCTACGAAAGCTAGTGCAGCCTGTTTTAGGCCAAAGAAGCTGACCAAGACAAGGCGCAAAGTTTGTAGCTGACGTGCCGCTTTCTATGGCTCGGTACCCAGTTACAAATTTTACGACCGGTGGCTAATATTGCGTGGCGCGGTCCACCGCGTTCAACAGATAATTACCTCACGTGAATTTGCTCGTATAGTTTTGCGCGTTCTGTTTGGCACTATTACCCTCGCGGTATGACATAGTTAGACCTATTACACGCGATGACACAGTGCGTGTTTTCGGCGGACGGCAGGTTAATCTTTGTATTGCAAGGAACGTACCCGGGGCGTGTGTATCACAATGGTGGGTGTCGTCCGCTCCCGTCGGATTTTGACCTGCCTTCCGCTGACAACAAGCTTCAATGATAAATTTTGCAGCGGACCCCCGAAGCATCAAAACTGCAGTCGTCGACTTTTGGACCTGACCGTTTCCGCTTCTCAGGTCGTTCGTATTCGTCTGAGTTCGAGGTGCAGTCCCACTCGCTAGAGCTTCAGAGCCAATGTACGCAATCGTATACTACCAGAATAGTCCACTGATTTTGACAATTGTATGGGATAATTAATTAACTTGAAGATTCCTTTTTGCAACCTGATCAATCCGACCCCCTGAACTCCGATCAACCCCATCTCGAATCACCCGTTTTGTATGCAATCGCTAACAAAATACCACCAACTTTGCAAAGCTTTAAAAAATCGAATAAAATTCACAAAAGTACGAGAGAACGTTTATTAGAGAGGCCGGCCTCCCGCATCATATCATGTGTGTCTAGGTGAGCTGCTATTAGGTCGAAAATCACAAGACGTTTATTCCACAGCGTCGCAAATTCGCAGGGGAACTGATTAGCCGAACCACGCAGTGGTTTTGCACTTCATCACATAACATCCCATGCGGGATGCAATTCCAGAGTGGCATCCTTGCACAGCTAATCGGAACGTGCTCCTGTTTCCGTTGCCCCGTAGAGCTTTGGATCCATATGTAACGGCATGCCATTTGCTCAGCCACACATGTTCACCAGCCGATAATCCGCGCACACGTTGGGCAACATCGTACCTTCCTTAAAAGCCTACAAATGATGCCTGGCCACTACAAGGCCGTTCCACTCCGCCTCCAAACTTCGGATTAAGTTTCTAACTTGGGAACGCGGGCCACTAACAAACACTCCCACCGTCACCACCACCCTTGGCACTAGCTCGGGGTGTTAGTCTGAAATTCGCCACCTTGTGATTTGCCACACATGTCCAATCAAAGTTGCACCAGAACATCCTCAAATATTCCACCATTCTCCAAAACATTCCACGGCCTGAGAAAAGGTATTGTATAAAACTGGTTTTTACTCTTTTTACAGATGATCAGGCTGGATTATCTAGTTTTGGACCACAGAGCCTAATACGAAAGTGGCCTGTTTTGGCGTTTCCCGATTCTGGATCTGTTTCGTGATTGTCCCTGGGTACGTACCGGGTACGAGCGGAGTCTGCCAAGCCACATGAGTCATAGCTCCACACCACCACTAAAAGTGTTAACTACGAAATCTTGCGAAACCCATTTCGCCTTCTACTGTACTCGTCCCGCTTTACATACAGTACATAACAGACAGACAACTTCGTAAATCCACAAACTTGGTTCAATATTCGTCATTAGAATTGGGTTGGACCAAAACAGCAGCATAACCCGCGTAAACGCTTCCCTTGGGTTGCAGCTATCGGTCCTTTCATCGGTTGCGTGAAGAAATGCTGTATCGGGGAGCGAGTCTGAGAGGGAAAATGCGCTTTTATACTCGTGGAACAATTGCAAAGCACTGCCTGTCGTTAACTTGGTCAGAGCAAGGGTGGGACCAGTTTAATGAATCTGTCAAGATGCATGGCGGTATTGATCCGGATCGCGATTTTTAAAACGATCCATATGGGGGCATATCCATAATGGGGCTGGGGCCCCCAACTTAACTTCATAAATGCCACCTACTGTACACCCTCCCCCTCCCACCAGCGAATGCAACCATGCCCAGAATGCTGACAAGTGAACGCCATGAAGTACACCCCTGGTGCATGTGCCTTCACAATCTATCAGATCTTGTCTTTATTTTCCGGTCTATATCGGTTTTCTGCTTTTGTGAAAGCTGGAATTAGCTTTTGGTAATTGGGCACCCTTGACTACTCATTGCGGAATGTACCTGAAGGGCCATTGAAATCAAATGAATTAACGAAAGCTCTAATTGGGCAATCGCGCGTGCTGTTCATTGCAAAACCAGCGGCTTTGCCACCCAAGTTTTTATTATTGTCTGTAAATTGTAAGAGTTGCAGGTTTAAGTGTTTGTGTCGAGGATTACCAGCGCACTGTACAATTATGCTCACGTACCCCAACGACGACGATGCCATCCTATTTGCCTTTCAACAAATGTCAGACACTTGTATGAATATGAAAAGAGGGAGCGACACTTTGCTAACAGGTTGGGTTTATCAGTTTGCAACAAAAGGGCACAGCTTAGTTCGATGCATTGCTGGCCCAAAACGTGCGCTAGGTCCGCGGCACCTATACCTCCTCCATAATCGCCAGCTCCCCGGACTACCCGCAAACCGTGAGCTTCACGACCGCCGCCGGACCCGGCCTAAACTTCACGTACCCCACGCAAACCAATTTCATATCGTGGGCGCAGACTGCCGCCATTACCAAAAACGCCTCGCACCCAGAGGGTGCCAAACTGCTGCACAACTAGCTAATTAGCAATAAGGTCCAGAAACTTTCGTCCAGGCCCCTTAGGACCGACCTTAACCTAACGCCCCGCAGCAGCTTCCCGTTCGAGCGCGACTACGCCAAAATCAACAACACCAACATTGCCTCATTTTTGCCGTTTATGCAAAACCGGGTTACTGTCGAAAGGCTTAGGCTGTGGTTCGAGATAAGGATTGGTACACCTCAGGGAGCCAGCCCGCTCGAGGACGAGCTTTGACAAAGTTAAGGCAAGAGCTGGTGGCTGACGATCCGTTTATCGCGTTAAATTCCTGCCGTAAGCAAGCCATACGCCGAGAAATTCGTAGGGGTTTGCGGGAAAGCGAATTTGGCTGTGGCGCCAGCCGGTTTTTTTGTTTCGTAGTATGCAGCAGGACCGCAGGTAAAGCAGGCTTGTCCAAGCAGCACAAAAGAACTTTGCGGCTTCGCTGCTGGGCAGGCCCTAAGGGGGGTAAAATTGCGGGGGAAAGAGGCTGGAGCAGAGTTGCGTTCAAAACCAGGGCGTAAGACTGGTACGGCCGGGACTTAATTACATATTGTTTGGTAGAACTTTGCTGTTTCTGCTCGCCGAGAGATCCCTATCTACTATATACGTACTGTAGACATGTGTGACGTACAGTGGGAATTCCAGATCCATTCTGCTTTTCCTGCCATAGTTCCACTGACCGCTGTATGTCGGGCCCCAAATCCCAGTTCAATCATTGGACTGGACTGGTCTTGTTACCCGAGTGCCCGACAGGTCCGAGCGGATTTACAACGAAATCTTGGCCCGACACCGCATTTAATTATGCACCGCATTATAGGATTTCCCCGTCCCGATGCATGCATTTATGGGGAGCGATCTGCAGCCTCGGAATTAGTGATCGCGAAAACGCTGGGTAAGGGTTTTTATCGCGGTATATTTAGTTAACTAACGTGGTTTATCACCGAGTGGCGCATATCACCGAATGGCGCACCTAAAAACTCATACAAAATATGACAATGGATTTTGCTCAGTTTTGGTTAAAATGAAACTATATTTTAGGAGGACATTAAGATAGTAATAGTTACAGTAAAAACTATTGTATTTTATTTTTATGATTTAAAATAATCAAATAAAATACATTGAAGTAATTTTTGCACAGTATATTGCACAATATTTATGTCACGTCTAAAATATCATCCTTATAAGC
>JARHUK010000847.1:0-22218 GCA_031001725.1 Pseudopyricularia javanii
CCTCCTCCTCCTCCTCCCCTCCTCCTCCCCTGCTCCCACCCGCCCGCAGGCCTGCCCGACAACGTGCCCGATGTGCACGCTCTCCTCCCACAGGACGTGGTGGTAGTTGATCGTCGTGCCCGCCTGCGCCACGCCGAGCCAGAACAGGTTCGGGAATCCGTTCGAGCAGATGCCGTGCAGCGTCGCCGCCCCGCCGTCCCACTTGCCCGTCAGCGTGCGCCCGCCGCGGCCCGCCACCTCCATCCCAACCAGGCGCGATGGGTCCGCCGTGCCCACCAACCTGTAGCCAGTCCCGAGCACCAGCACGTCCAGGGGGAACTCGACGCCGCCCCCGGCCACCACCCCGCGCTCCGTCACGCGCTCAACCCCCTTGCCGTCCGTGTCTACCAGCCTCACGTGTGGGAGGTTGAAGGTCTGGAGGTACCTGTCGTGGAACGTCGGTCGCTTGCACCAGGTCGGGTACCAGGCCTTGAGGCGCGCCGCCGTCGCCGGGTCCTCGACAAGCCCGTCCACCCGCGCCCTGATGCGCTCCGAGCCCGGCATGTCAAGCGCCAGGTAGCTGCCAATGAAAGACGGTATGTTCTCTGGCCTGGGCGGCGGAAATGGCCCGCCGCCAAGGATGCTGCTCCAGCCATCGAGGTCGGACCACTCGTCGTCCACGACCTTCTCCTCCCTGCCGCGCAGCGTCCCACCCGCCGCCATCCACCGCGCGTTGCTCTCCATGCGCCTCTTCTGCCACCCAGGTCCTCCCGTGGCGATCTTCTCGCGCCACAGGTCCTCCGTCATGTCGTGCTGCCCGCGCCCGAGCACCTGCGACGGCGTGCGCTGGAACACGACCAGCTCGGCCGCGTACTTGGCCAGCTCGGGCACGACCTGCACGGCGCTTGCGCCGGTGCCGATCACGCCCACGCGCTTGCCCCGGAGCTTGTCTAGCGCTGGGTACGGCTCGTCGCCGCTGCCGCCCGTCACGCCGTAGTCCCAGCGTGATGTGTGGAACATCTCGCCGCCAAAGGTCGACAGCCCCTCCAGCCTGGGCGCCTTGGGGAGTGCGAAGATACCGCTGGCCAGGATGACAAACTCGGCCCGGACCTGGAGGTGGTGCTCTTCTTGGCCATCACTGCCCCTGCCTGTCCTCATCTTGACGTCCCAGAGACTCGCCTCCTCGTCCCACGCCATTCTATCGACGTGCGTGCGGTACATGATATTCTCGAAAAAGCCGAACCGCCGCGCGACGTCCGCCAGGTAGGACCGGATCTCGCACGCCGGCACGAACCGCTTGCTGGGCACGTAGTCCATGTCCTCGAGCAGCGGGAGGTACACGCTCGCCTCGACGTCGCAGTGCAGGCCGGGATACCGGTTCCAGTACCACGTGCCCCCGAGCCCGCCGGCCCCATCAACCAACCTGATGTCGCGCGGGTCGAGGCCATTCTTGACCAGGCTCACGGCGTTGAGGATGCCGCCGACGCCGGCGCCCAGGACGAGGAACCTGACGCGGTCCCCATCCTTGAGGACCGGGTCGGCGGCGTCCAGGGCCGCGTGGTCGGCCCAGGGGTCCGCGGCGAGGGAGCGGATGCGCGGCTCCGTGCTGCTGGGGAGCTCCTGGAACTGGGCATCGCCGTCGGGCCGTTGGCGCTTGGCGGCTTCTTCGGTGTACTTGGCCATGCGTTCCTGGAACGCGAGTGCCGCGGCGGCATTGCCGTCGTCGGTGGTTGCCGCGGGTGCTGCTACTGGAGGTTCCGACATTATTCGCTGTATGGCTTGGGTATTAAACTAAATAGAGTAGTAGTCCGTTGTTGAGTGGGCGGTTGATTCGCTGTGATTGTGGTTGAGTTGTCGACCAAGCCGGCAATATGGGATTGGGACAGAAATCTCCAAGCTACGTTGCGACGTAGGTACCTAGGGATATTTACTGTACTTATGTTAACAGAACAATTTATCAAACAAACTCCCTTGACGCCCCTCATGTCATTCAACATAAATTGGCCAAGCATCATGAGTGCAGTAAACTTCGAGTGAGAGGATTGGGCTCCGCCCAAGTGCCTTGTCAGGAAGGTTAACAGGAATTGGATCCTACCACTTGCATGCTTTGATGCGTAAGTGAAACGTCAGACAAAGGGTACCTATGCTGCTCTTGTGCGGGGCGTATATTTTCTCGTAAGATTGAACATATATAGCCCTCACAACCTGGGGGAGGTACAAAATATCGCCTTGGCTTTCGTATCCGTACCTCTTTTTAAAGTGGGAGGTAACGTTGTAATTCAAATAGCAGCCTGAACCATCTAAACTTTGCAGGTCGCGCAAGCTGCTCCCATGCCTCCTATCAACAAGTAAAGATGGGAATCGGTTGAGGTGGCAAAAATCCAAGCCTTTTCCCCCGCTCATATCATTTTGAACCGTCTTTTCTTGTTTGCATGCTATAGATGCAGTCGGAGCCGAACCAAAAAAAAGCAAGTCCGATATAGTGTGGTTGTCGTCAGCCACTAATTGCGAAAGGGGATATGGGTTTCTTGGCGGTCAGGTTTGCACCGGCAGCTATATATTACGGGACAGCCTATCATGGAGCGATTTGCGTAAGGAACATACCAAATGCCGATCGCATTATTATCTGGACGGCAATAAAAGTAAATGACTCAAGTTCTAAAAGTACAATTCTGTTCGCCTACTCCCGCAGTCGTATCCATTTTATCGGGTGTTGGTTAGTGGGACTGTAAGAATCATCGACAGGACAAGTAAGATCGGGAACTCGGCAAGGCTAATAAAAACACCAAAACAAACACCCGTGTCTATCAGTCTTGAATGTGAAAAAAACAATGCCAAACCATCGTGGCGAAGTCTAGAAGTGATCCCAAGCCTTATTTCTGTATAAATGCTCTCCATTCATTTCCTCGAATGCACCAGCCTGCCGCGCACCCACACCCTCTTGGTGTTCCGGTCGTCCCCGCTGAACAACCACTTGGCCACCCGATCCTCCCAGCTCTCCCAGCCGAAGATGTCGACGTTGCTGGCGTGTCCCCCCTCGCCGCCGACCTCCTCGCCGTCTTCCCCGACGCCGCCAAGTCCGACGAGCTGTGCGTCCCAGTCAAAGCCGACCTCGAAGGCGCCCACCGCGTCCGCGAGGCCGACGACGGCCGCCCCGCCCCTCGTCGCGAGGTGCAGCACCTCCTCGACCGAGAGCTTGGCCGCCTCGTCCCCGCCCATAGCCACGTGCCGGCTCACCAGCAGCGCCTGCCGCGCCGCGTCCAGGATCGAGGGCGAGTAGCCGCCGCTCATGTCCGTGCCCAGGCCGACTTCGATGCCCTTCTCCAGGAGCCAGCGGACCCGAGCGGCGCCCGAAGTGATGGAGCTGTTGCTGCACGGGCAGTGGCTGACTTTGGAGCCTCTATGGGAGATGAGCGTCGCCTCCTCCTCGGAGATGTGGACCGCGTGCGCGAGGATCGTCTTGTCTGTCAAGAGTCCAAATCGGTCGTAAACACCGGTGTAGGTGGCGTCGAGTCCCTTCTTGCCTTCGCAAAACATGCTCCGCACTAGCTCGATCTCCCCCTTGTTCTCGCTGATGTGCGTCTGCACTGGAAACCCTGTCTCGGCATGCAGCCTGCCCAGCCCGCTCAGCAGCTCGACCGAGCAGCTGGGGGCGAACCTCGGCGTGATGATGGGCCTGACGGTCCGGAAGTCAGGGTCCACTCCAGCAATATAGGCGATGGAATCCCTGGTGGCCTGCATGCTCGCCTCGGCACTCTCCTCGCGGTACCAGTCTGGGCTCAGCTGGTCCATGCAGACCTTGCCGATGAGGGCCCGCTGGCCGGCCGCTATGCACAGGTCCGCGAGTAGGTTGGTTGAGCGGACGTCGACCGTGGCATAGTAGGCCGCGCATGTGGTGCCGTGGGCCAGCGTCTTACTAATGCAGCGACCGTAGACGCGGCGGGCCTTGGCCTGGTCGGCCAGGGACGCCTCGAGCGGGAAGGTGTACGTAGTCAGCCAGTCAAGCAGTGTCGACTTGCCAAATATGCCGGCGTTGGGGTACTGAGGGGCGTGTATATGTGTGTCTGCGTTTTGAATAAGTCCCGTGCTTCGTCAGTCTGCTTGTACCTTCGGCCCCAAGATGTGAAGACAAAACAGATGAACAGTATTCAAGTACCTATGAACCCTGGGAAGAAGAATTGTCCGTCACCTGCAGCGACCACCATGACATCGTCCAGAGACCAGCCGAGGCGAGGTAGCAAGACCTCTTGGGCCCTTGCCTGGTCGCACAACTCCTCAATAGCGACTATCTTGCCCTCTTTCGAGACGCAGACCGCAGCATTATGTCGATACTGCAACTCCAAGGGTGAGGTGCTGTGGATGAAAGTTCCGAGGAATAGCTTATGCCTGTCGTCTCCTTCCACCGCTACTTGCCCGACCGCGACATGCCCCGACGCGTCAACACCGTTGCCGTTGGGTTTGCACTCGCAGGTGCAGCATTCGGCCGCTTTGATTCCTGCGATTGCCGCATTCTGCTCCCCACCATCACCGCCGCCAGTGCCGCCGCCGATATGCAAGCTGCTGCCGATCCTGGCGGGGGTGGTGGCGGATGAGGTGGTGCGTTGCTGCTCGCTCATTTCCTCCAATCTGGGGGCTCTCTTGGTCCCCGAAAAGCAAACAAAGATGGCGACAGGGCACGAAGGGCTGGCTGACTGGCAGTGGATGCAATGGCTCGAACGGGTACGTGGGAAGATGACAATGCTCGGAGTAGCGTCTAGGGATTTCCTGCGTCTTTCCGGTACCTCCTCTTTTCCTGCCGAGGGTTTTTGGCGATGAACAAGCTTTCCTTGGCGTGTTGTTGTATTCCTTCAAACCGAGCTGTTGCTGCACGTCATTTGAGACATCAAATCAATTGTCAATTGAAGCCTCGAGACAAAGTAAACTCCCGGTGCTGATTCCTCCGATACCGCGCGGGGTTGTGGGCGCTGGGTGCTGGGTGCTGGGTGGCTCACTGGGTGCTCGCTGGGTGGCCAGGGCGATAACCCCCTAAAGCTCTAGCAGGGACAGGTGTCGATGGTGACATCCATATCAGACATCAACACCAAACAGCTCGACTTGACTAAAATAGATCAAGTACACCAGATATCACCACAGAGACGCAGATAAGGTTTCGGCCGGGCGATCCAGAGAGCAAAGGAAACTCATCAAAGATTAGAAATCAAAGAGCGTCGATTCGGTATGTGATTTATTGACTACCTAATCCTAGACTCCCGCCTTATCAAAAATCCCAATCTGGATTCTTTCCTAAGCCTCGGCAACCAAATCACAAGCCCAATCGTGTCACTTTGACGCGTTTGCTCCCTAGATAGCTCGCTGGCATAGACGTCAGCAACTGAGGGAAACGGTGTCTGTGGACACACCATGTCGTCCATGTTACCTAGGCATATGACCAATACTACCTAATCAGAGCACAGTTGAGAGTACCTACTGTACCATAATCAGTCGGTGCATCTTGTTGAACATTCACTTGTCAGATGGTGGACGTTGCCAACCCCCATACATACAAACAAGATAAACATGCACCAGGAGGATTTCGAGCCATACAGTAGTTGAGGATTTTGATAGAAAAAGTAAAATCAAGCTTTAATATCTATGCTCTATCACTGTCCCAGCGCCAACCATACGGAGATCCCGAGCGAAGAAAACGAAAAGGCGGAATGAAAAACCATAGCAAACAAAACATTTTGAAACGTGAAAGAAAACATAAAAAGATAAAAAGCATGGAGACATGAAGACATTAAATAAATACAAGTCACCATAAAGGTTCTAGTTTCTCATCGCCGATACACCGGCTTAGCAGCACGAAATCTACCACGCATATCGTCCTGCGTCCTCGTTCTCTTAATGAACTCCGTTAGCACCGTTGGTGCCGTTGACACCATTGGCGCCGTTGGGGGCGAGGCCGATGCTCGATGGCACCGCATTGTCATCTTGGTATTGATCCCAGTTGGCCAGGATCGAAGCAATACGAGGCGAGTTGGTCAACTTGTACACGTCCTCGAAATACTCCTTTGTGAGCGCAAAAGGCTTCGCAGTCACGTTGGGAATGTACTTTCCAAGCAGCTTGGACGGGTCAATGGTCGTCTTGGGGATCTTCTTGAGGAGGAATGACCTGAACGGCTTGACACCGCTGCGCAAAAAGGTCGAATGGAATGGCACGTCGATTCCACGTAGCGGGATCGTGGCAAAGCCTCTCTCGAGCTCCAGAGGCTTTGGCTTGGCCTCTGTCTGTTCGGCCGAAGCCTTGATGATCTCTTGAAGGTGCTGCTTGACGTCGTCGACTGTCATGGAAGCTTTCATAGCCTCGATGTCAATCTTCTGCGCCTTGAGATAGTTGAGCACATTCGTCAGCGTGTCCAGGGCCCGGAGGTCTCCAGCGCAGACGTATTGCATGTTGGCAATGTTGAAATTGACAATCTCAAGAAGCCAACCCGTTCCTTCGGCAATGTTGCCGACCACAAATCGGAGAGCTTCCTCGTTGAAGGTCTTGGAGATACGGCTCGGGTTGACAGCGCACATCGAGTAGTTGGACCTTCCACTAGCATCGCGCTCTACGGCGACCTGCATCGTCAGGCCACGGTAGAAAACAACCGAAACCAAGCTCTCAATGGGCATAACGTCAGCCAGAGCGGCGAGAGCCGAGTATTCACCCAAAGAGTGACCAGCGAAGGTGCTGTCGCGAGGTACAAGTCCCTTGGCCTTCATGTCCTCGAAACTGGCCTTCTCCATCAGCGTCAGAGCGGGCTGCGTAAACTGCGTTGCCGAAAGCAGACCGGTAGGAGACCGGTATGTGTAGCTTGTCGTGCTCTCGTTGATGTCCTTGAAGATGCGCTCAGACTTGATGGAGCCGTCAGCAGCAACGGTTTCGAACGTCATGGCCATATAGTTGGCGCGTATAGCCTTGCCGCGTGGACCACCGAAGTGAATAGTGAGCTCCTTCGGATTGTTCTTCACAATGTTTGTGATTGCAAATCCTATTTAATCAGGCGTTAGTATCTTGATCGTTGGAGAAACTTGAAAGGAACTCGGTTGCGGCTTACCGTATGTATCCATCAGGTACTTGTCGGCGCGGTCCCAGACCTCCTTGGCCACATCGCTGCTGGCGTACAGCTCCATGCCCATACCTTGCTCCTGGGAGCCTTGTCCAGTGAAAACATACGCAGTTACAGGCTGCTCGACCTCAGCCTCTCCCAAAAGCACCTTCTCTTCGCTTTCCTTGTTGATGACTTCAACCTTGATGATCTTGCGGCCGGCAACCATCCCAACGTGCTGAAGCTTGACCAGCAGCTCATCGTTGGGCAACACCATACCAACCAACGAAGCGTGGAAGCTCCTCACCCGCCCGTTGTCGTTCTCAGCTGCCCAGGTCTCCACCAAACTCCGGACGGCGGCGCTCGAATACATGCCGTGCGTGATGGTGCCTGGAAGATTGGCGTAATTTGCAAAAACGCGAGAAACGTGAATTGGGTTGTAGTCGCCTGAAACCCTGGCGTAGGTCTCGTTGGAGGCCGGAGCACGCAGCGGGAGAAGGGTCTTGCCACTCAGTGGGATAGGGTTCTCGAAGTTGATGGGCTGCTCAATCGAGGAACCATTTCGCTGCAGGAAGTCGATCACAGGATTGCCGTGTGAAGTCCCGGCTTCATACTCAACGTTGCCAACCTGGACGATTTCTTTGGTAGGAAGCTCAACGAGCACCTCGCCGCGAGTCTGCACACTGCTAAAGACTGTGGTGTTCTTGAATCGCACCAAAGACTGAAGACGGAAGATGAGTGTCTGTCCCAGGAGATCCATGCTGCTGTTGTCGTCGAGCGTGAACCACTGCTTGGAGCGCAGGATGGCAACATCCTTCGATGTTGCGAGATGGATCTGCATCGGCGTCTCAATCTTGCTCTGGAAGGTGTTCTCAAAGTCCGTGTAGGTTCCACGGTACAAGAACTGCGAAGTAACTTCCATGACAGGCTTGCCATCCCGAGAGATAGTGCCGCAAACCTCGACCATCTTTCCAGACTCCTGGTTGATGACTGCGTTGACACGAGACACTGTGGAAACCTCATCACCCTTCTTGAGAGGCTCTGCGCCAGGCTTCATGCGGAAGCTGTTGGAAAGGTGGACGAGTTTGAGTAGATCACCATCAATCTTGCGGGGGAAGATGGGCTTGGTGATTGCCTTCCATCCGACAACGATTGCAAAGTCCATAGGCGCATACATAATCTTTCCGGGTCGGTCAACAAAAGCCTCGCCAGTGTTGCCAACAGCATGGACGAAGTCGTTGATCGCCTCGCTCGTTACAACGTCCTTGCCACCATCAAACGCACTGTCAATGTTGGCATCGAGAGCAAGTTTCTCATCGCCAAACCATGCCCGCCAGTAAAATTCCTTGATGCGGTCGTTGCGGTCATCCATGACCTCGTGCAGCGGGGCGTAGCCAGCTTCAGGCTTGTAGATGAATTTGAGAGGCAAAGAAACGGGCTTGCCCAACGCTGTTGTATCCTTGATCAGCTCAACAACAATCTCGTTGTTGCTTGAGAGACGTGCAACCAACACATCGACATAGTGGTTGTGGCGAGGCTGCTCCCTGACGATGATCTCCGTTGACTTGGGATCCTTCGGGTAGCGAACCTCAACAAACAGGCCACGGCAAGGGGCGAAGATGCGTCGCATCGGGTTGCTCTGGAACTGGGAGCCCTGCACAATGACCTCTGACATGAGCAAGGCGTGACGCCATGACCGCACAGGTCCAGCGATGAGAGACAACCAGTGGTCCAATGTCGGCATGGTTTGAGACGGTGATAGGGAGATGCGGAAAATGTCCCTAACTCCCCTCTCCTCCGAAACGCTCAACCCGTCAATCGAGTCGACGTCGGGAAATTCTCGTTCCATAAGCTTTCCTCCAAAGTACTCAATCGATGGGATGCTAGACGTCTTTCCTTGGTACAGGTCCTTGCTGAGGCCTGCAATGTGACCTTCATGGACACCATCCAGGATGCTCTTAATTGGCTCATCGACAACAGTAGAGTAGCGGACTGCCATCGGTCCCTGCAGGATACAAGTACGTTCAACATCCTGGTCAATGACGGCCTGGAGGTCCTCGGACTGCCAAAGCGAATCCTTCTTGAAGTAGAACTCGAAGTCGTCGTCCAGGGTGGGGACGAAAACGACTGGCTTTTGAATGGGCCTCATGCACAGTTGCAGGAAGTGCTGGACATCCTGAGCGTTGATGAGCTGGTTCTCGGCCTGAGGGTAATGGGCCAAGATACGCTCCACAGTCTCAAATGGCTTCTCGAGATCAGCATAGTTCTGCAGCAGTGACGGCTGTCCAGAGCTCTGCACAAAACGCTCTTCAACTCGGTGGATGAAGTCACCGGTCAAGCGGATGAAAGTCGGGTCAATCCAGCGAGACTCATGCTTGACATACATGAGCTCTACCATGCGGCGAACAACCTCGGCATAGGTCATATCCTCGAGATCGACAGCCTGTCCAGCCTTGTTCTTTCCAAACCAGACCTTCTGGCAGTCCTTGTTCAGCTTCTCAATAATGTAGCTGCGCATCTTCTTGAGCTCCGGTACGCGCTTTTCTTTGGGAAGGCTGAAGATCTTCTGGTCCATCTCAGCCCAGAATTTGACACCGCGAGTTGCAAGCTTGTGAATAGGCTCACCCATCTCAGAGCGCACAGTCATGATGCCTCCTGCGATGCCGCTGTAGGTCTTCTCCCACTCATCATCGCCAACACCGGGTGCAGCGACAATAGCTGCCTTGGCAGCTGGGGAAGTGTGCGCTTCCTTGGCAACCATGACTCTGCTGCCGAACAAGCAGCCGTCAAAGGGCATGGGCGGGTAGCCAAACTTCCTAGACCACTCTCCGGTGATGTAGGGGTAGGTGTCTTCGGCACCACCGAAACCACTGCCTGCAACTAAGATGAGGTTGTTGCATTTGCGGAGACGGTTGTACATCTGCAGAATTGGCTGGTGGAAGTCTTCGTACGAGTGATGTCCACCACCACGGCCTCCTGTCCATTGGAGCATGACAGGGAAGGTGGGATTGGCATTGGCAATGTTGATAACAGCCTGAATAGCATCTGTTGAGCCAGGCTTGAAAGAGATGTGCTTTAGGCCCAAGGTCTGGATGTACTCGTTGGCGACCTCGATCGATGGCACACCAGCGCCAATGGCGAGACCCTCAATGGGAACGCCCTCGGCTCTGAGACGTCCGATGAGCGGAATCTGCCACTGCATTGCCCGGGGGTTGACGTAGATGAGATTGACACTGATACCGCGGCCAGCAGGAATGGCCTTCTCAATCTTGCGTAGGGCTGTGGTCATCATTCTCGGCTCAAAGTAGCCGCCACCAGCCAGCTCAATGTGATAGCCGGCGTTCATGGTCGCTGCCACAAACTCCGGAGGTACAGTGCATGGGGTCATGCCTGCAACCATGACGGGAGGAAGCCCAAGGAGCCTGCTCATCTTGGTGTCGACGTAGGTCCGACCGCTGGCAGTCTTGATCAACTTGGGGCCGTACTCCTTGACCCAGTCAATGGCGTACTTGACAGCGTGCTCCTCGTCCCTGTCAAAGAGTTCTGGCTTGTAGCCCACCTCCGTCACTGTCCCAGCAACCGAGCCAGCGAGGATGACACGAACTCCAGTACCATCCTTGTTACGGCTGGTAAGGATTCCTAGACCCGAGATTCCGCCCGGGCCAAAGTCAAGAACATGCGTCGCGCCAGGGAAGACAGTTGCCTTCTCCCAGTGGACCGGATCGCGCGTGATCAGTCGGATCAAGGTGGGCACGATGTTACCCTTGACCACCTCCCGAAGGTCTTGGCCAGTGTGGGTGTCGAAGACAGGGATCTTCAGGTCTTTCACCTCGAAGTGGGTGTACTGCAGGTCCTGGTCGATCAACGACGTAGCCTCGGCCAGATATTTGCTGTGGAATGGTGCAGTGATTGGCAGGAACCTGTTGACAAAGCGGACTTTTCGCTGAGTATATGGGATACGGTTCTGGTCAAGACCGGTGGGAGCCTTGACTTTTCTGAGCTGGAGGTTGAGACCGTAAAGCGAAATTGGTGGGCCTGTCACTACCATGTTGCGAGGGCTGTTGATAAGGGAAATGGAAATGTGACGGTCGGCAGGAAGGTACTCATTGGTCTTGTCAATGTGCTTCTGAACCTCGGTCTGCGAAAGGTCCCTGATGCTAAGCATTGGAGTGGGTGTTCCCTCTCCATTGTCAATAGAGTCCTGGAGAATCGAAGGAGTGATCGAAGTGCGTGGGAAAGTCTGCTGGCTACGAGCACCAATCCAGAACAAGATGGTCAAGGTCTTCTTGACGATCGTGGGCCAATCCTTCCATGTGTCGGCAGCGGCAGTTGCAGCAGCCAGAACGATGCCCTGTGAGTGGCCAGTTGCACCGCTCAGCCTCTCCCGAAGGGCACTGGGAGGGACACCCAGAACCTTGCACGTCGCCTCGTAGTGGGCAAGCTGGACCAGACCGATCAGAGGAAAGCTGACCGGTGCTGAGACGAGGTAGTCAACGTCAGGGGTGGCTTCAGGCCGGTGCAGCCATGACATGACATCAAGACCCTTCGAAAAGAGCTTCTCGACTGATGGCTCCTTCGACAGCGTCTGTAGCAAATCGGCAGATGTGGTAATGAGCTCCTCGATGAAAACACGGTAGGTTGTGTGCAGCTCGCGAAGCTCCTCAAAGTACTCCTCAATATTTCCCTGGCCTCCAAAGATGGTGTAGATCTTTGCCTTGCCCTCGGCCGAGGCCCTGAAGAGTGCCGAAGGATGCGGCTTGATGGCTCGGTTCAAGACATATCTGGTAGCGAAGTAGCTGCGAATGACTTCCAGCTTCTTAGTATCAATTCCGGGCAAAGTTGCTGCCAGAGCGTGGACCTCGTTGCCCCTGAGGAAGACGCGCTCAAACTCGTTGAGTAGAAGCTTCAGAACCTCCTCGTAGGAGCCCTGGGCATCATCACCCTCCTCCTCGACTTCCCGGGCAACGAATCCCATGTACCTCGCAACGAGCTCTGGGACGGACGAAGGCTCATCATCTTGTGCTAGCTCGTCTGTGGGCTCCGGCAAGCTCGCACTGAACCGGTCTTTGAGCTGGGAGGCATGGAAGTGCAGATTTGTGGGGATTAGGAACGAAGTCTCGAGAGATCCGTGTGAGAGGTTCAGTGGGCGGAGAGAAGCCGATGACCGCGGCGTAGAAACGCCCGTCTGAGGGCCGGTGCCGGTGCTGTACATGCTGCGGGAGGTTTTGTCTACTAGCGGCAAGCGTCGCTTCGAATTTTGGTGGGTATCTGATTGGTTAAGGGGCAACATGTTAGACCAGCTGCCTCACAGCAAAGCAGAGACGAACAACCTACCTTGGAAAGTAGCCCCGATTACTCAGTCAAGAGCAGGGACTCGGTGGGTGAATTGCTGAAAATACGAGAACAAGCAGAGATCTATGACGGGTATGCAGTGTTCCGCGGGCGGTTTGGAACGGTGCTGGCGGTGTTGGCGGTGTGGTGTTATGTTCAGGGCCTTTCCAAAGGAAGTTTGGCAGGTAAGGTAGTGGAGATGTAGCGAGAGGATTGACACGCGTCGGCTGGTTGCAATGGACCCGGGTTGCAGGAGGTTTACAATGCCAGACAAGAGGATTGAGAGACGGATGTACCAAGAGAATAAGGGGATGGAATTGGGTTTATTCAGGAGTCGAAACTTCTCCAACAAAGATACAGATTGGGCAAGACACGCCAAACTTGGGATGGTGTCGCCTCCTTTAGCTATTTGCTCAACAGTACAGACCGACGCCGGCCAACCCAGCAATTGCTTCTCGCCAATTTTTTTCAGACAAATCTTTGTTGGGAAGGGTCTACACACCGTACCCCTGCAGTTTTCCCCTCTCCGACCCTGGATGACATCAAGTGCAGGGAGCAGGCCAGCGACGGCCCACTGCGTGCATTAAAACCCCCTGTAAAAAGCCCGGAAGGCGACACTGAATCACAAATGTCAACGCAACCCATTGGCCTGGGGTTCTCCACATCACACCCCACTATCATTCACCATCTTAAAGTACCGGGTACAACTCAACATGCATTCAGGAGGCAAGGATGTGTGTGCTTTTTCCACCAAACGCATTGTTTGGTGGGCGAGGCTAGAGATCCTCGATGGGAAGAAATCTGAGGAAGCGAACGATGAAAATTTTCTGTACGAGTTGCAGAGTATGCACGTCGTGGCGGATCCGCGTTTGGCTACGCTAATCTAGCTTGGTAGTTTTGACAGCTCGAAAAATTCTCCAGAGTTTTGTTTCGACTGTTCCCTGCAGCTAGTACCGATGGTGATCCGGATCGGGAGGCCTGAAATGGATATTGTCCGTGGCTGTTGGCAGCCCGATGGGGACGAGGCCGCACAGATGTTGCAAAGCTGCGCGTCGACATATAAAAAATGACGGGCGCACCCGGAAAGTGCCATATGTGCACGGAAACGATATAGCAGGCGATATGTAGAAATTTTGTTGTTTAATTCTTATAGAGTACATCGCGAGCCTGCACAAAAGGGTTGTGCTGTGCTAGTCCTAGGTGCATCTACCCAACATGAGCAAGGAGTTAGATAAGGTAAGGTTTCTAGACCAGGTAGGTACACAGATACAGCTGCATCATCTGAAGTAAGCCGCCAACAGATATGTGATAACTATTCTAACAGTTCAACCGACACGAATAGGCACGTCTAGCCCGGCCTGATCGGAGGCTTTGGCAGGCGAGGCAGGTACTAGTCCAACAGCGGCGTATTCGGCAGCGGGGTCTACGTAATCAGTTCTACCTGTTGGAAACGTTATCTTCAGCCTCGACCGAATCCCGCCGGACGCCTCGACATTTATTGAGAACGACCATACACAAGAGTGTTTCTGAATCTACCCAAGCCAAGAGTGTTCTGTTCAATAGTAATTCATCTGAATTGACAGATTGTCTTGTACCCAAACTCGAGTATCTCATCCCAACCCACCTACAATAACTCGCCCCTCATTCGACATTGAGTTGCATGCGGGGTACCGGTACCTCGATGGGCCCGCGCTAGTCCTGTTCAGGCCTAGTCTAATTCGTTTGGTTGAGAACTTGATGCACAATTTTGGGCGTTGTTACCGGTGGTAGTTGGAGTTCAACAAACAGATGGAGAAAAAAATGGGAGCTTCATCCCCAAAGTTCGCCATCTTCACTTTTGTAAAGCAAGTCTATAGATCGCCAACCTCTCTGTTGTTACTTTTGCATTGACCGGAGTCTTGTAAAAGTGTCTGTTGTAGCGACGCTTTCTTTCACTGCCATCTTAAGCCGTCTCGGGTGATTCCATTCCTTCCTTTCACCCTCCACTTGCCATCCTACCTCCCATATTCCGCATCTCCGCCATAGAGGTACCTGCCTATCACCCATCCAGGCACACTCGACCCGAATTCCCCTTCCGCCCTTAAGATCGGGTTTCTGCACGACATACAGACGGCCACCTCTTTCCTCTGTATTCCCGGCTTTGTTTCTCTAGACCGCCCTTTTCTTCTCGCCAATCTTCCTCTCCAACCGCCAACTACGACGTCGGAACCTTTCATGCTAGAATCGAAATAATAGACGATACCCGGAGCGTCACTCCCGCTGGCAACACGACGGTTCTTATTCGCTGATACACACGCACACTTCACCATTCGGAATCTGTTCAAACCAGCCCAATATGCGTCCCGAAATCGAGCAGGAGCTTGCCCACACGCTTCTGGTGGAGCTCCTCGCCTACCAGTTTGCCTCTCCCGTCAGGTGGATTGAAACACAAGATGTCTTTCTAGGTGAGAAGACAGCCGAGCGGATTGTTGAGATCGGCCCGGCAGACACACTTGGTGTTATGGCCAAGAGGACATTGGCATCAAAGTACGAAGTGTTTGATGCAGCAAATTCTTTGCAACGCCAGATTCTCTGCTACAACAAGGACGCGAAGGAGATCTATTATGATGTGGACCCTGTCGAAGACGAGCCGGAACCTGCTGCGTCGTCATCCAGTGCTGCGGCTCCGGCTGCTGCTGCCTCCCCAGCTGCACCTGTTGCGGCTGCCGCACCACCACCGCCGGGTGCTGGACCGGCAGCCCAAGTTCCCGATGCACCGGTACAAGCCGTCGAAATAGTCAGGGCTCTCATTGCTCAAAAACTGAAGAAGCCATACCTTGAAGTCCCATTGAGCAAGGCCATCAAGGACCTAGTGGGTGGTAAGTGACGCTCCTCTCCCCCCCCTAAAGACGTGCCAAGGTAAACTAACCGAATTCCCCAATAGGAAAATCCACACTACAGAATGAGATCCTCGGTGACCTGGGCAAAGAGTTTGGCACGACACCCGAGAAGCCCGAGGATACTCCACTAGACGAGCTTGGTGCTGCCATGCAGGCAACATTTGACGGAAACCTCGGCAAACAATCACAAGCCTTGATTGCCAGGTTGATCTCGTCCAAAATGCCTGGTGGGTTCAACATCACAGCTGCTCGAAAGTACCTGGAGACGCGATGGGGCCTGGCCTCAGGTCGTCAAGATGGTGCTCTCTTGCTTGCCATCACAATGGAGCCTCCTGCGCGTCTTGGTTCTGAAGGTGATGCCAAGTCATTCCTTGATGACGTTTCCCAGAAGTATGCCACCAACGCAGGTATCAGCCTCACAACAGCCGCTGCAGCTGGGCCTGCGGGTGGTGCTGCCGGTGGCATGATGATGGATCCTGCGGCCATTGATGCCCTCACCAAAGACCAGCGAGCCCTTTTCAAGCAGCAACTGGAGCTTCTTGCCAGGTACCTCAAGCTTGATCTTCGGGCCGGTGACAAAGCCTTCCAAGCATCTCAGGAATCCTCAAAAGTCCTGCAGAACCAGTTGGACCTGTGGATGGCAGAGCATGGAGACTTTTACGCGTCTGGAATAGAGCCCGTTTTCAGCACGATGAAAGCCAGAGTCTACGACTCTCACTGGAACTGGGCTCGCCAGGATGCCCTGAGCATGTACTACGACATTCTCTTTGGCAAGCTCAAGGCTGTCGACCGCGAGATTGTCAGCCGATGCATCGCCATCATGAACAGGTCAAATCCCACACTGCTCGAATTTATGCAGTATCACATGGACAACTGCCCAACCGAGCGAGGCGAGACATACCAGCTCGCTAAGGAACTAGGTTCCATGTTGATTGAGAACTGCAAGGATGTCCTCAACATCTCGCCCGTCTACAAAGATGTGGCTGTCCCTACCGGTCCTCAAACCACTATCGACAAGCGTGGCAATCTCAACTACCAGGAGGTTCCTCGAACCAGTTGCCGAAAGTTGGAGCACTACGTGCAGCAGATGCAGGCAGGAGGCAAGATCTCGGAGTACTCTAACCGGTCCAAGGTCCAGCACAACCTTGCCCGCATCTACAAGATCATCAAGCAACAACACAACCTCTCCAAGGGGTCTCAGCTTGAGATTCAGTCACTCTACAGTGACGTTATCCGGGCCATGGACATGAACGAGAGCCAGATCATGCCCAAGGATGGAAACAAGGGCATGAACAAGCGCCCCAAACCTGCAAAGTCAAAGCCCAACGCTGAGACAATCCCCTTCTTGCACCTTCGCCGCAAAACTATGCACGGCTGGGACTACTCCAAGAAACTGACTGGCCAGTACCTCAACTGTCTTCATGAGGCAGCCAAGTCGGGAGTTACTTACGATGGCAAGTACGCCCTCATGACTGGTGCCGGAGCCGGCTCCATTGGTGCTGAGGTTCTCCAGGGCCTCATCAGCGGCGGAGCACACGTCATCGTTACGACCAGCCGCTTTTCAAGGGAGGTCACAGAGTACTACCAGGCCATGTATGCCAGGTATGGTTCGCGGGGATCACAGCTTGTCGTGGTGCCATTCAACCAAGGCAGCAAACAAGACGTGGAGGCTCTTGTAGACTACATTTACGACACCAAAAACGGACTTGGCTGGGACCTCGACTACATCGTCCCATTCGCTGCAATTTCCGAAACTGGTCGGCAGATTGATGGCATTGACTCCAAGTCCGAGCTTGCCCACCGAATCATGCTCACGAATCTGTTGCGCCTGCTCGGAAAGGTCAAGACTCAGAAGGCTGAACGTGGCTTCGAGACGCGACCTGCACAAGTTATCCTCCCTCTCTCGCCCAACCACGGCACTTTTGGTGGTGACGGTCTCTACTCCGAGTCTAAGCTGGGTTTGGAGACCTTGTTCAACAGGTGGCACGCCGAGGACTGGGGTAACTACCTCACTATTTGCGGTGCCATCATTGGGTGGACGCGTGGTACCGGCTTGATGTCGGGCAACAATGTCGTCGCCGAAGGTGTCGAGGCATTTGGCGTTCGCACATTCTCGCAGCAGGAGATGGCCTTCAACCTCCTCTGTCTCATGTCACCTGCGATCGTGGACCTGTGCCAACAGGAACCAGTGTTCGCTGACTTGAACGGCGGGCTTCAGTTCATTCCGAACCTGAACACAGTGATGACTACGCTGCGCAAGGAGATTATGGAGAAGAGTGAAGTGCGCAAGTCTGTCACAAAGGAAACATCCATTGAAGACAAGATTGTGAACGGTGCCAACTCTGAGAACCTTTACAAGCAGAAGGTTGTCGATCCCCGAGCCAACATCAAGTTCGACTTCCCTCGCGTTCCCGACTGGGAGCAAGAGGTCGCTCCCCTCAACGACAAGCTCAAGGGCATGGTCGATCTGGAGAAGGTTGTTGTGGTCACTGGCTTTTCTGAGGTTGGCCCTTGGGGTAACTCTCGCACTCGATGGGAGATGGAGGCCTATGGTGAATTCTCGCTGGAGGGCTGCGTCGAGATGGCCTGGATCATGGGCCTTATCAAGAACCACAACGGCATGATCAAGGGCAGGCCTTACGCCGGATGGGTTGACGCCAAGACTGGCGAGCCCGTTGACGACAAGGACATCAAGAGCAAATATGAGAAGTACATCCTGGAGCACTCTGGAATCCGTCTCATTGAGCCCGAGCTATTCGGTGGTTACGACCCCAACAAGAAGCAGCTTCTTCACGAGGTTGTCATCGAGGAGGACCTGGAGCCTTTTGAGTCTTCAAAGGATACCGCTGAAGAGTTCAAGCGGGAACATGGCGACAAGGTCGAGATTTTCGAGATCCCCGACTCTGATCAGTACACTGTCCGCCTCAAGAAGGGAGCTGGACTCTGGATTCCCAAGGCTCTTCGGTTTGACCGTCTTGTTGCCGGTCAAATTCCGACCGGCTGGGATGCTAAGCGCTACGGTGTTCCTGACGACATCATCTCTCAAGTTGACCCGGTGGCCTTGTTCGTTCTGGTGTCCACCGTCGAGGCTCTGCTCTCATCCGGTATCACTGACCCGTACGAATTCTACAAGTACGTGCACGTCTCGGAGGTGGGTAACTGCGTCGGTTCGGGCATGGGAGGTGCTGCTGCACTTCGGGGAATGCACCGTGACAGGTACCTGGACAAGCCTCTTCAGAATGACATTCTTCAGGAGTCATTCATCAACACCATGAGCGCATGGGTCAACATGCTTCTCATCTCGTCTTCTGGCCCCATCAAGACCCCTGTCGGCGCCTGTGCTACCGCTGTCGAGTCGGTTGACATTGGCTACGAGACCATCATGGAGGGCAAGGCCCGTGTTTGCTTCGTGGGCGGATTCGACGACTTCGGCGAGGAGGGCTCGTACGAGTTCGCCAACATGAAGGCAACCAGCAACGCCGTTGATGAATTTGCACATGGTCGCACGCCAAAGGAGATGTCGCGCCCAACGACCACCACCCGTAACGGATTCATGGAGGCGCAAGGCTGTGGTATCCAAGTCATCATGACTGCCAAGCTAGCACTTGACATGGGTGTTCCCATTCACGGTGTCTTGGCCTTGACGACTACTGCATCTGACAAGATCGGTCGTTCAGTCCCCGCTCCCGGCCAGGGTGTTCTCACCACGGCCAAGGAGCACGCCGGCAAGCTTCCCTCGCCGCTCCTGGATATCAACTACCGACGCCGCCAGATCAACCTCCGCAAGAGGCAGATTGAGCAATGGAAAGAGTCTGAGCTCGAGTACCTTGCCGAGGAGGTTGCGGCTATGAAGTCCGCTGACCCGAACTTCAATGAAAAGGAGTATCTGGCTGACCGGGCTCAGCACGTCGAGAAAGAGGCTTCCAGGCAGGAGAAGGATGTTCTCCGCAGTCTCGGAAACCACTTCTGGAAGAGCGACCCCAGCATCGCTCCTCTTCGTGGCGCTCTTGCGACATGGGGTCTCACCATTGACGACCTCCAGGTTGCCTCATTCCACGGTACCTCTACCAAGGCCAACGACAAGAACGAGTCCTCGGTCATTTGCCAACAGCTTGCTCATCTGGGCCGCACCAAGGGCAACGCCGTGCTCGGTATCTTCCAGAAGTACCTTACCGGTCACCCCAAGGGCGCTGCAGGTGCCTGGATGTTGAACGGCTGCTTGCAAGTCCTCGATACCGGACTTGTGCCTGGCAACCGGAACGCCGACAATGTCGACGAGGTCATGCAGAAGTTCGACTACATCGTGTACCCAAGCCGCAGTCTCCAGACCGATGGCATCAAGGCATTCTCCGTCACTTCGTTTGGATTTGGACAGAAGGGTGCTCAAGCCATCGGTGTTCACCCCAAGTACTTGTTCGCCACTCTTGACAAGAAGACTTTTGACGAGTACCGTGCCAAGCTGAGCGCTCGCCAAAAGAAGGCATACCGGTTCTTCCACGACGGTCTCATCAACAACACGCTCTTTGTTGCCAAGGACAAGTCGCCATACTCGGACGAGCAGCTCAGCCAGGTTCTCCTGAACCCTGACGCCAGGGTCAAGGAGGACAAGAAGACCGGTCAGCTGACGTTCCCGAACGACTTTATGAAACTTTCGTCCCAGAAGCCGACATCGCCCAAGGCCAAGGAGACGATTGACATGGTGCAGTCGCTTGCCAAGACTCTCGAGAGTCCCACGAACAAGGTCGGCGTCGATTTCGAGGACATTGAGGGCATCAATATTGACAACGACACCTTTGTGGAGCGCAACTTTACTGCCAAGGAAATCGAGTACTGCAGAAGCTCGGCCAACCCACGTGCGGCGTTTGCCGGACGGTGGTCGGCGAAGGAGGCTGTCTTCAAGTCTCTGGGTGTTGCAAGCAAGGGAGCTGGTGCTCCGCTGAAGGAGATTGAGATTGCACGAGACAGCAACGGTGCTCCTACTGTTGTGGTAAGTTTTCCTCCATTTTGTTCTACAACTGAAACACTATCTAACATAACTACTCTAGCTCCATGGTGACGCGAGCGATGCTGCGAACAAGGCCAATGTCAAGAAGATCAGCGTGTCCATCTCACACTCAGACACGCAAGCCGTGGCCATCGCTGTGTCCAGTCTTGTGGCGTAATAGTTTGCGCGTGAGATGCAGGTGAATGAAGGTTGGGGGCTTTCGTTGACGACCGTGTATGTGTATCTTGGGGTTTCGATGGTTTAATATTTAAGCATTTCTTAGTTTTGTTTTGCTCTGGCTGCGCATAGTTCAACGACGATAGAGTGTATTCTGCGTATGGGGGGATTTTGGTGGACAATGTTTGTTCCGCAACGCAACTTGAAATGGCAGGTCTGGCTGTGTGGCGGGAAACTCGACCGCATACAGTAATAAATAAATGGCTTCTTTCTAGATTCTAACGGGTATTTACCATGTAGTAACTTTTTTTTCGCAGTAGTAGCAGCCGTTTGGTAAGCACATCACTGGTTTATGGCTCGAACTGTTTATCTTGGTAAGTAGTGAAGCTAGCCTATCTTTTAATGCACCATATGGTATTGAGTCCACTCTAGCACACAATCCTACCAGTTCCAATCTTTTTCCCCGGGCACTTCATCACTATTCAATTTCAAACATGGGAAGAGAGCCTTGTGTGGAATTTGCAAACGCGCGGCCTC
Source organism: Pseudopyricularia javanii (assembly GCA_031001725.1). Lineage (NCBI taxonomy): Eukaryota > Fungi > Ascomycota > Sordariomycetes > Magnaporthales > Pyriculariaceae > Pseudopyricularia > Pseudopyricularia javanii. The sequence goes on from JARHUK010000847.1 coordinate 20,958, forward strand.
GGGGCCGAGTCGCAGGGGGGGAAACGGAGAAAGACCATCTGAGAAACTGCTTACACCGTCTATTGGGCTGAGTCAAACTGCAAAGAGCACTCGGGGCTCGTTGACAGTGATCGACCCGCCCTGGTTAGGCTCACCAGTCAGTTGACTTGTTTATAGGCAGCCTCTACATGATTCTGTATCATTTTGGATTCCATCTTATTTTGGTGGAGAGCTCTCGGGATCGATCATATTTCGGAGTGGCGGTAGAGGCAGAACCCAAGCACAGCCTGCAATACGACACCCCCGCGTTGTGCTGGGTAGGATTCTTAGTTCTTACTGATGATATTCATGGACTAGCTTTGGGCAGCCATGTGCGAGGGCGAACCAATGCTTTTCACGTTAGAGAGGCGCGTGTGTTAGGTGGGGAGAAAAGCCAAAGAGGGTGACACACCACCACCCACCACTGTAAGCCCTGGAGCTAGGATTGCCTTTTGGGACTCGTCGAGACCATGCAACATAGGGGAGGAGGAGGGGGGAGGGCAATTGGAGACGTGCCGTCTTTGGGGATGACCACACCTCCCCGGATATTGACGAGGTTCCTTCCTAGTGGTTCGTATGGAAAGGTTCGAGGTAGAGTCGGGCGGTTGGGCGTTCGCTTGGAGGCTGCACATCCTGCATAGTAGGTTGTAGGTATATAGATAGAGAAGGGAGGTTTCTTGATATGTTATGGTGTGGTAGATTTGGGGTTGGGGAACGGCAGGGACATAGGACGACATGTCGGGGTTTCACGGGTGATTGCATTTACGGGCGAGATCTCCCAACCGGGTCACTATATTTGTTATAAATGGCTCTTTTTTCGGTCCAAAAAGAACCCATCTCAACGATGGCGACCCTCTCAGACGGGAAGGACAGGATCGAATGTCTCTCGGCACAACTTTGGGAGTGAAACATGCATAAAGAGAGAGCTCCTTTTTTTCTCCTGGGTGTAGCATGATTCTGACCTCCCACAGAGGGCGGCGCATATATCCGGCGAATAGAGAATGCAGGTTTTTTTTCTGGACGACTGCAGGTGTGCTCTTTTTCACTAGTTATGTAATCTACCTAAACTATCTACTGTTGAAGCTGCCCGCCCGAGATCGGCCGTGGGGCGGTAGGGAAAATGTGACTCTCGTATGAATGGGAGCCAACCAAAAAGGCCGTCACCTTTGGGTAGCCTCACTCTGGGAAAGTGAAGTTGGCCAATGGGGGGAGCAGCCCTTTGGTGGGATCGACGGGGGTGGGG
>JARHUK010000848.1:0-17968 GCA_031001725.1 Pseudopyricularia javanii
CCAAAGACCAAGTGTCTTTCGATATGCGGAATCCCCTCTTTTAGCTGTCTGACTGGACTGTTATGGTCCGTTGGCGGCGTGTAGCGGGTTGTGGAGGCTGGCTGGATTTTTCAGACCAGGCGAGACGTGAATAAAAAATAAAAAAAAAATAAAAATAAAAAAGTCCAAGCGAGTGCGCGTGCGTCGGGGTCGAGACGTGGGTGGTGGTGCAATAGCAGTGGTCGTGTGTGCGGCGTGCGTGAATAAGATGGTGAAGATGTGTGATTGTGTTGGCGGCGCTTATTTATCGCGCGAGCCGGATGAAGTTCGTAGCCTGTCGCTGCAGCGTGTGAGGCAAGTATATTGACTGGTTCGGATTAGATTTGCAATCTAAGCGACTTGTCTCTTGACCTCTTAATCTCCAGAGGTCAAGCTGGGCAAGTAATATGGACTGGTGACAAAAGGGACAGCTTCGGATTTTGGTTTTGTCGGACGAACGAGATTGGGCTGGAGCTGGGTTTGGCACGATGGTAGCGATAGCGGTGCAGACAGACCGACCGCTTGACCTAAGGGTGGGTTCGGCTGGCGGGGTGCAGTGTAGTGCGGTACATTACAGTACAGTGCAGTACAGGGTGGGTTGGTTAGGTGTTCTAGTGGAGGCAAGTCAGTCGCAGTGGAGGCAACAATTAAGCTATTAAATGAAGAACCTCGCTTGATCAGGGCACGCGTGAATGTGAGCATAACAGCCATTGTCAGTTCTAGGTATCCTTTATCCGTACTCGAGAGGCCGCGAAGGTGTCGTTCGCTGCAAATGAGGACTCGTCAGCTTGACCACAAGTCGCCGCCGTTCCGTCTAGGCAGCCGGGGTGCAGCCAACGGACGACCCACCCCTGGTAGTCGAGATGGGATGAAGGTTGGGACAAAGATCAGGGCTCGGGAATGGACAGCAGAGCTTGTTAGCATCACGGCAAGGTAATTCAGAGACCGACATTGGCGTGTTAATTGTCTCGTTCTCGTAGTATTCCTTGAATCGATCATGTATCGGTATCAAGTGACTATAGTAGATAGTGGACTGGTTTGGTATGCGACTTGTTTGGCGTGGTGGGGTAGGCGCTGGAAGCTTCCATTGACATTGACACAAGCAATTGTTGCTCCAAACGCTGAGGCGTTTTGTTTATTCTTCTGCAACGATTCGATCAAGGACGTTATTGATTATCTCTGCGGCCAGATGATGTGTCAAGACCCCCGCATCTCCATCAGAAGTCTTCCTATGTATACAACAGCAGTAACCTTCTACCTCCCCTCGACGTCGGCCTATTTGTTCAGCTCCTGCGCCTTGGCCCGGCGTTCCTCCTTGGTTCCCTCTTCGGCAACGTTGAAGTCTTGCGGGATGGCCGGGCCAGGGTGTGCCGAGTGGGGCTGGACGGCGGCCTTGATCTTGTCCGCGATGGAACCCTTGTTGCCCTAAGAATGTCACTTGGTGTTAGAGCTCGGACATGTAGCTGGCAGGAAGCCAACTGGGGAGCAATTTGAAACGAACCTCGTTGGGGTTGGGGACCTGCTGGGTGCTCTGGTCCTGGTTTTTGCTGGAGTCCATGTTGATTTGGTTGGTTTGATCTGAAGCGAGGTTTGTGGTCGTAGTGGTGAATGTAATGATGAGCCGGGGTTTGTTTGCAGTGTCGTATGTCAAAGAAGAACTGACCTCAGTAGGAAGGCCTTTGTCCCAACTTATAGCAAAAACGAAAAGCGAGCTAACTGGCTACTCCGTCCCAACCGCAATCATGTGCACCTCAGCATCATCACTATAGCAGCCAAACAAGCACAATCGTGGTAGTCATTCGGCGATGACGTCGGCTTTGCCTATTCTCGGAAGGGGCTTCCCTCAACTTGTCAGAGTGGGGTCGCATCACACAGCGAGGGTGGATCACACAGTAAGCAGACTGCCCAATTACATTTCGAGAAAGCTAGGCTTGCCAAAACATCACCACATTAGTTACATCTATCTCTCTTTCCTTTTTGGTGGAATTTTATTTTGACACCACAAGAACAAAGTTGAGTGAATAGGCTGCAGCTTTGGGGCTATGTAACTGTGTATACCACGATGAGAGTAACACACAGTGCATAATCTCCCGGTCATCCGGTCTCCCTCCGGCTCGCCATGTCTGCCAGCAAACCCCCGGCTCAGCCTCCCCCCGTGAAGCTGTCCCTCCCCCTCGAGTACCAGCAGAGCGTGTTCCAGGAGCTCCGCGCCGATGACCAACTCGTCATCATCGCCCGCGGCCTCGGGCTCATGAGGCTCGTCACCAACCTGCTGCACTCGTACGACGCCGCCGGCAACAACCTGGTCCTCGTGGTCAACGCCGACGACCGCGAGATCAGCTGGATCGGGGAGGCCCTCGCCGAGCATGCCGCCATCAGCGCCAGCCCCCTGGCACGCGGCCTGACCGTAGTCAACACCGACTACACCAATGTCGGCCAGCGCGAGCGCCTGTATGCCGGCGGCGGCATCTTTAGCGTCACCTCCCGCATCCTGGTCGTCGACCTGCTGACGGGCCTACTGGACCCGGAATCCATCACCGGCATAGTCCTGCTGCACGCCGACAAGGTCGTGGCTACCTCTCTCGAGGCTTTCATCTTGCGCATCTACCGCCAGAAAAACAAGGTGGGCTTTCTAAAGGCACTTTCGGACAATCCCGAGGCCTTCACCTACGGCTTTGCTCCCTTGGCCACCATGATGCGCAACATGTTTCTGCGCAAGGCTTCACTATGGCCGCGATTCCACATATCCGTCGCCAAGTCCCTCGAGGGCAAGAAGACGGCCGAGGTCGTCGAGCTTGAGGTGCAGATGACCGAGGCCATGAGCACCATCCAGACCGCCATCATGGAGTGCGTCGAGGTCAGCATCCACGAGCTCAAAAAGGGCAACGCCGGGCAGCTCCTCGATATGGAGGACTGGAACCTTGACAGCGCACTCACTCAGAGCTTTGACGTCAGCATCCGCCGCCAGCTCAACCCAAATTGGCACCGCGTCAGCTGGAAGACGAAGCAGATAGTGGGGGACTTGGCGGTCCTGCGCGGTATGCTGCAGTCGGTTGTGTCGCTCGACGCCGTCTCGTTCCTTCAGCAGCTCGATACCATCCACGCCGCACACAAGCCACCTTCAGGCTCAACCAGGCAGACACAATCACCTTGGCTGTTCCTGGACGCTGCACAGACTATATTCGAGACTGCAAAGAGGAGAGTATACGCAGCAAGCAATACCAGAGCCGTCACCTCGGCGCTCGGGGCCGACGCAAACGCTTCCCTCGACTCGCTGCAACCAGTGCTGGAAGAGCAGCCCAAGTGGAGCGTCCTGGCCGACGTTCTAGCTGAGATCGAGCGCGACATGTACTTTGAGCCAGCGTCGCGAGGCGACTCCAACGGCACCATCCTGATCATGTGCGCCGACACCAACACGTGTCGGCAGCTCCGTGACTTTCTCCAGTTCATGTATGTCAAGCCGCGCAGCGAGCCCAGGCTGGACAAAACGGCGGTTATAGAGGGCGAGGACGACGAGGAACCGTCAGCTGCGTATGTGATGCGTCGCAAGCTGCGAAACTACCTGAAATGGAAGCGAGAATTCGCCCAGGTCAACGCCACCCTCTTCGCCGAGAACCAAAAGGCCCTGTCCAACGCCACGGACTCGAGGGGCACGGGTCGTGCGCCGCCAAACAAGCGCCGCCGAGTCCGCGGCGGCGGTTCGGTCAATGTCGGCGGCGCCAGGGCCGACAACGGTAGCATAAACCAGTACTTTGAGAAGCCCGGTGAGGTGGCGGAGCTCATGGCGTCGGTCCAGCTCAACGGCGAGGAGGAAGAGCAGGCGGAGCAAAAGGTCGACTTTATGGCGGCCCCGGACGCGCTAGAGAACATGGACGACTACTACGAGCTTTACGAGATGCAGGACCTCGTGGTGGTGCATGCCTACGACGGCGATCAGGACGAGCACGTGCTCGAGGAGGTCAAGCCGCGCTACGTGGTCATGTACGAGCCGGACGCGTCCTTCATCCGCCGCGTCGAGGTCTACCGGAGCTCGCACAACGACCGCAACGTGCGCGTCTACTTTATGTACTACGGCGGCTCGGTCGAGGAGCAGCGGTACCTCTCGACGATCCGCCGCGAGAAGGACTCCTTCACCAAGCTGCTCAAGGAGCGCGCCTCCATGGCCATCACCATCACCACGGACCCACACGGCGCCCCCAGCGACCCGCAGGAGGCGTTCCTCCGCACCATCAACACGCGCATCGCGGGCGGCGGTATGATGACTACCAAGGCTACGGCCGAGCCGCCGCGCGTCGTCGTCGACGTGCGCGAGTTCCGCTCCTCGTTGCCGTCGCTCATCCACGGCCGGTCCATGGTCGTGGTGCCGTGCATGCTCACGGTGGGCGACTACATCCTGTCGCCCAACATCTGCATCGAGCGCAAGTCGGTCTCGGACCTGGTCTCGTCCTTCAAGGACGGCCGGCTGTTTGGGCAGTGCGAGTCCATGTTCCAGCACTACAAGAACCCCATGCTGCTGATCGAGTTCGACCAGAACAAGTCCTTCACGCTCGAGCCGTTTGCGGACCTGTCGGGCACGCTCAACAGCATCCGGCCGTCGGCGCAGCCCTCGGACCTGCAGTCCCGCATCGTGCTGCTGACGCTGGCGTTCCCGAAGCTGCGCATCATCTGGTCCTCGTCGCCGTACGAGACGGCCGAGATCTTTGAGCGGCTCAAGGCACAGGAGGCCGAACCGGACCCCCTGGCGGCCGTCAGGGCCGGGCTGGACGGCGCGTCGACGGGGGCGGCCGACGATCAGCCCCTGAGCACGGAGCCGTTGGAGATGCTGGGCGTCGTGCCGGGGATCACGCCCAAGAACATCCGGGCCGTGACGGCGCAGGTCGAGAACTTGAGGGAGGTGGCCAACATGACGCTGCCTGAGCTCGAGGGCGTGGCTGGGAAGGAGGTTGCCAGGCAGGTGCACGGGTTCTTTACAAAGGACGTGATAGAGGATACCGAGGGTGTTTAGGAGACCAGTATAGTGCATGGCTGTGAGAACTGGTTTTCGCATGGTTAAACATATCACAGGCCTGGGAGCATAGAACTTGAGAGATATAAAAGATATAATGGGTATCTGTTTCAAATTATTGTCGTGGGTGGTGTTATTGATGCTTGCTCGCTAGGTGTTGCTATCGCATCGCGGCTAAAGGGGATAGGAGTAAAATATAACAAAACAAAGCCAAAACAGAACAAAACAAAGCAAAGCGGTATCATGATGGTAATATTATATAACTCCAGCATCCGAGTGCATATCTTCAACCCATCTGCCATTGGACCTTTTCCTCCCCTGTCCACGGCGGCAGATGGGTCCTATCAGATACGTGTCGTCCTCCTATGGGTGCTAGTGTGTCGGCGGCGACCACCACGCTTTGCGTAGCCTGTATAGATCACGAACGGGTTTTGGCTATTAGTAAAGGGTATTTCTTTGTATTGTTGGGAGAGCATATAAAGGGTGGGGAAGCAGGAAAAAAAAAGACATACCGCAGGTGATGCAGTTGATAAGCACGCTGATGATGGACATGACGCCCGACACGATGGCCTGGATCATGGACCCGATGGCGTTGACGATGCCGCGGAGGCAGTTGCCGATGCTTGACATGACGGAGCCCATTTTTGCGGTTGTGTAGTTGTTTTGCTTGGGGTAGGTTTGGTGTTTGATATTGTCGGCCGTGGACAGAGGGACCTCTATGGTTTGTGAGGAAAAGGGTAGTAAAGAGTTTCTTTTATATTGTTTGGATGATATAGTTTGAGGGAAGGGGAAACCCGAATCCAGAGGGGACAAAGGTGCCTGCCTTTAAATATTAACAAAACGCCAGAGTTGTCGATCTATCAGTCCCCATCACATCCCACCCCGGCCTCATCATTTGACGCCATGAACACCCCAAAAAAAAATAACTAGAACAGACCCTTGGCTCCGACGGGATCCTCCTTCCTGATCGACAAAAACCTCTCAAGTACGACACAAGGGGCCTTCGCGACTAAAGTTCGCCTTTTTTTTGCTGCCTGTGGCTTGGGCTCTGACTGGTCAAGGGACCACGATGATAGGGGTTTTTTTTGCCAAGGTTGGGTACAATATCCCACCGAGACTGATGTGAGGTCATATCTCATCATGGCCACGCCCCGTTCAGCTCCCGAAAAGAACTAGGGGTAAAGATACTACCAAATTACTAGTCGTGGTCGTCATTAGGGAAAAAAAAGCCAACCACTCCCCCATCAGCTTGATCTTGGCCTTTCTGCCAAGGGGTCCTCAGGGGGGAGGAGGATGACGTCATGACGTCATTCGACCCGTACGCAAAAACGATGATGGTCTTTTGATGCGCAAAGGGTTTCGCTCAGTCGGTAATTTGCAACGAGCATCACTTAGACTCGACCAATTGGAAAAAAAGAAAGGCATTTACCCCGTTCTCGCATTTGTCTTGTTTTGGCCTGGTGGCTCGGCATGACAATGTTCTATCCCATCGAGATACAGCACATCCCCCAAATGGGGTGTGGGATGGCCCGGTCGAGACCACGCCGGACCCCAATGTACATGGTCACCTAGGCATATATCTCGTGTTACTCTTAATTAATTGATGGAAGAAAAAAACCGCTCCAACAGTGGAAAACGAAAATAGGACTGATGTCATCCGGCAGGGCTCGTACTCAAGCCCCAACCACAAGTGCAACAGTGGCTGTCATAGTGTGGCTAGAGCCTGTTTTTTCCTTCTTCTCTCTGCAAAGATCTCCTGTCCATCTGTGCCCAAAACGACCGAGCTAGCATTAGATCGAGATCTTCAAGACATCCCCCAATATCCAGGGTTCTGTAACGTGAAAGGGTCAGTAGCAGCCACAGACCACCGCTCAAGACCACAAGCGCTGCCGGGTGGTAATGACGCCAAAGTCGGGCAGCCCAACATCACCCAGACAAGACCGTAAGTCTTGTGGCATGTCTCACACAACCATCAATATTGATATTCACAGCACAATTCTTTGCATCAATCTCTTTTACAGTCTCGTCAATTTAGGTTTTTGAGAAAGTCAAAAGTAGGGGGAAAAACTACGACTCGCAAGAGCCTCGGCAACTCTTTGTGTTTGCCCAACATCTTTTTTTCATTCGCCACAACCAGACTCCATAGTAAACTTCGGAACTTCCTGATTTCATCAAAGATAATGACAAAGAGCAAGGCAAAAGAAATCCTCCTTCTGGCGCCACGGTCCTCGCTCAAGCCCATCAAAGAGCCCAAGAGCATCGTCGTGACCTGCTCAAGAGGCCATGTAGGTGCTGGCGTCGATTCCATCCTGGGGGAACTCACTATCAAGGCGCACGTTAGCATCTGGTCATCAACTTTCATGGCAGCGTAGGCAGCACAAAACTTACGGAATGGGAACCTCGAAACGCTTCTCAATGGCCGCCAGGACCTCCTTGTCTTGCTCGTTGGTAACGAAAGAGACGGCAAGACCCTTGGTACCGAAACGACCGGCACGACCCACGCGGTGAAGGTAAGAGTCGGCGTCGGCAGGCATGTCGTAGTTGATGGCCAGGTTGATACGCTCAATGTCAATACCACGACCGAAGACATCAGTGGCCACACAGATACGCTTGTTGAACTCCTTGAACTCCTTGTATCGGCGGATACTGTAGACATCACGTATCAGTACTGTGAAAATGCCAGGGCTCACATCGAAGCCACGCCGGAAAAAAAAAACTTACCGCTCCTCCTGGCTGACACCAGAGTGCACAGCAATCGACGGGAAGTTACACTCGCGCAGGAGCTTGTCGAGCTCGGTCGCGCGCAGAGTGCTCTTGACGAAGATGATGACCTGGTTGAACTGCAGGTCGTCCAACAGCTCGTTGAGCTTCCTGTTCTTCTCCTTCTCCTCGAGCGCGACAAAGTACTGCTGCAGACCGTGCAGCGTCAACTTGGTGTCCTCGTCAACGTAGTGCTCTGTCGGGTTCTGCATGAACTTCTTGCAAATCGGCTTGATCTCGTCCGAGAGCGTGGCCGAAAACATCATGACCTGCTTCTGCTGGGGGGTAGCACGGAAGATCTCCTGGACGTCACGGCGCATGTCTGGGATTCGTCAGTTGGCGAACTATGGGTTTCTGGGGGATGAACCACAAAAGGTCCTTGTGTTTGTTTACTCACCAATCTGGTCAAGCATCTTGTCACACTCGTCCAGGACAAAGATGCGCACGCTGCTCAGGCGCAGGAACTTGTCGCGGACAAGCGCGTTAAGCCGGCCGGGCGTTCCGACAACGATGTGCGGGTGGGTCTCCTTGTTCTTGAGGATCTCGGCATCCTTCTGGATCGGGGTGCCTCCGTAAAAGACACCCGTCTTGATGTCGGGCATGTACTTGGAGAAGCGGTTGTACTCGTTGCGGATCTGGAAGGCCAGCTCGCGAGTGTGGCACATGACGAGGACCGAGCACTCGCCAGCGACAGGCTCAACCTGCTGCAGGGTGGTGAGGACGAAGACGGCCGTCTTTCCGAGACCTGACTTGGCTTGGCAGATGATGTCTCCTCCCAACATGGCCTGGGGGATACATGTCTGCTGGACTATGCGGGTCGATCGATGTTAGATATTCGCGTCTTGAAAGTAGGTATTGGTTTGGGCGTCTGGGTCGCGCAGGTCCATCCATCGTCGCAGCAGAGGCAAGGCAAGGAATCGAGAATGGCTCGACTCGGTAAAGAAAAAAAGCAAGAAAAGAATAGTCGTCTCCTTGCAGGGAATAGTGAATGCGCACGGCGCGCCACGTCGGGATGAGTGACTACTCGCCGCCTTGGGAGAAACAGCTTGCCCAAGAGCGCAAGGGACCACTCGGGCATGTTCCCGCCTCAACAACGCGTGCGTAGCTCGAGTCCGTCTCAGCGAGACGCAGCCTTTCGGCCGTCTTGGCTCTCGAGGTTCTCTACCACAGGCCAGCTGTCACCGCTGCTGTTGGCGACGAGATCGCGCTCGATCGGCATTTGCTCCAATGCTCTTTCGAGCTGTAGCTGTTACCAGTAGCTGTGTCGTGATCTCAACCGTTCAAGAACGACAAGAAATCCGGATCGATTTGCGATGATATTGCAGTGTTCGAAACTCAGCAAGCTCCAACACCGCCACCAACAAATTCACGTCCCCTTTTCTCCGTTTTGCGCGCGACTAGTACGCAGGGTGTGTATCTTTTTCTTGTTTGTGCCTTTTTTTGTTTGCCTTGAGAAATCCTTGGTTTGCTTGCGCGAGATGGACGGACCCGGACCCATGATGAAGAAAGGTCTGGGATTGGGGATGGTAACAGAGCTGGGAGATTAAATTTCTTTTGTGTTTTTTTTTCGGGGAACTAACCCTCCGAGGGGTGCTCGAAACCGCAGTCACCGATCGCGCGGAGGAGCTCTGGCTTCAGCAGGAAGTCGCGGAAGCCGGTCGAGTGGATGCCGACATAGCTGCCCTTCTTGTCGACGTTGCCGCCGGCGGCGAGCTCGCCCTTCTTGCCGTTCGAGTCCGCGGCGGGGGCGGCGGTCTCGTTGGTGTTGAGCTCCTCGTCGGAGTAGTCGATGAGATCCTCTTCGGCAGACATTTTGGGGTGAGTTGTTGTTGTTCGATGAAGGAGAAGGTAGGTTAGGTTACTGGGCCCGCGTTATGGAGCTCAGGGAGAGAAGGGTGTGGAGAGAGAGAGAGAAGAGAGAAAAGGCGACCGCAAAGGGCAATTAAAAAAATGAGAATTCCAATTCTCGACGGCGTCGCGCGTCTTGAGGGTGCAAGATGCGCTTTGGTCGTTGATTTAACGACGACCGGTTTTTGGTTTGTTTTTTGGGATGGGAGGAAGAGCTCAATTGCTTTGGAACCAAGTGGAAAACTCGGGGCGACTGAGAAAGGTGACAGCAGCAGTCGCACGCACAGTCCTGTCTGACAAAGAACACCAGCACCGCCCCATGCCATCCATCGCGGAGGGAGGCTGACTGACGGTTGCGCTAGTCCTAATACGGCAAAGGTTGGGGCGAGTCAGTGCGCAGCAAGGGTGCAAGGGAGTGAAAAGAAAGCCGATGCAAATTGAGGCAAGCAAAGCAATACGCAGCAACCAGTTTGGTTGCGTGCACACCAAAGTTTGCCCTCCATCCCTTCATTACGGGCAGAAAACTCGTCGACAACCTAAAAAAAAAAAAAAAAAAGAAGAAAACAACCATGGCCAAGAAGCAAAAGGACAAAGGCGCCAGCATCCAAAACCGCGCAGCCTACTCCCGCGCCTCCTTCCTCTACCAAGCCGCAACCCTCCTAGCAACAACCACCACCTCCACGTCCAGCAACGCCACAGGCGCCCCCACACCCCAAGCCTCAGACGTCGCCGAGACAACGGGCAAAGCATCAGCATCAGCATCAGCACCAACATCAGGTGACCAAACCAGCAGCAACAGCTGTAGCAGCCACGATGGGAACAAGATAAACATCACCAAAAACACCAACAGCAACCAGCTGCACGGCATGTCCCGCCGCCTCGTCACCGACCTCCAGCAGGTCGGGCTCAAGACCCAGATCCGACTGGACCCTTCGATCAAGCGCACGCTCTGCAAGTTCTGCGACACCCTCCTTGTCGAGGGCCGGTCCTGCACCTCCTTTGTAGAGAACAGGAGCCGGGACGCCGGCAAGCCGTGGGCCGACGTCCTCGTCGTCAGGTGCCACACCTGCCAGCGGGAGAAGAGGTTCCCCGTCGCGGTGCCAAGGCAGAAGCGGAGGCCATTTCGGACACCCCCTTAGCGACGAAGCCGATACCAAAAAAGGGCGGCCCAAGACGGCGGTAAAGTATTCAACGATGAGATATCTGCTACCTGAAGGGCTATCTTGCATCGTGTCCGCCATTCGTGCATTAGTTGTGCATGTCTTCAACGACGGCTTCCCCCCGCGCCATCTTGAACCCCCAAGTGGCCATTACTTTGCCAGTGCCGCAGCTGCCTGCGGACAGCACACCGCCGTGGGTCCTACCCTCGCGGACCAAACACCCCGCGTAAGACGGCTTTAGTATAAGGGCTACTTGCTGGGGGAAATAAATTGACCAGCTTATCACGCCAGCCCGCGATCTGAAGAGAACTGCAGGCTAGCAGAGTCGGGCAGTCGGTTTGCCCATGCCCCTTGGAAGGATAACGGCCTGGGCCATGGGTGGGTGTATCATGGACAGATAAAGTCCGACGCAACCTCTACTTGGAATCGGCCGATCCTTGGACAGCCTCCTCTCCAAGCTTGCTAGCGGCCATGAACCTTGAGTTTCGCTGCGTCAGCCCATGTACATAGAACATTTGAGCACCACCATAGAGGTCATCGAAATGTCAAAGAAGGAGAGAAGCAAGCAAGCAAACAAACACACTCACATCCCAGCATGCCAGCTCCCAAGCCCCCGCATCGCCTCGGCCTGCACGCTCGTCATGCGCAGCAGGTTCTCCGTGTCGGCTAGGTTGTTGGACAGCTGCGCGAGCTGGGTATGAAGTTGAGACTTTTGTTGTCCCCCATCAACCATGAGATAGTCAGCTTCAAGAACCAAAAGAAAAATATAGACTGTCCAAAAATTTAGTTTTCCAAGTCACTCACAAGCTGTCGCGCCTTGACAGTCCCACCAGAGCTGGTCGCCATCGACGGCCGCGCCGCGCCCTGCGACATGCTGACCGTATGGTTGCCCCGGGACGCCATGTCTGCAAGCTGTTCTGCCTGTTCACTTTTGGATTCCCACAAGATCGGAGGCCTCGATAAAGGTCGGTGTCTGTCCGTGTAGGTCAAAATTAATTTTCTATTGGATAATATGGCTGATGTTTTGTTTGGCGGGGCTCCCCATGAATGTCGTTTGCTTGACTATTTTGGTTCTGTTCGGAAAGACCACCCACCCTCCAAACAACCATCAAATCAGTGACGATTATGTAAGCCGACCCCCTATCTGTTGTGGTATAGTGTTGAGCAAGGCAGCCCAGATATCGCTGCCATGCCGTCCATATCAACCCACCAGAACAAGCATGGTTCTCAGACAGCTACAAATCATACTAATCAACACAAGCACGTATAAGTCCAGGCCGGTCAAAGTAGATATGTGAATCAAAGAGAAGATTGAAGAGATATGGAGCCTCTCGCTCCACATACTTTCTTTCACCCTTCTTCTACCTAACTAAACCCATCACCTACATCCCCCCTTTCCTCCTCCTGTCGCAGTCTGTGGATGTATCCTTTCCCTGTTCCCTCAATCAGCCTCACTTACACTCCCAATGCATGCATTATAAAGTAGGCTTTTTGACCTACTGCTTTTTTGTCCCCTCATGACTCAGGATAGGATTAGAAGAAAAATAGGGGAAGGATAAGAAAAGCAAGAGAGAAACGAAGGAAACATACTAGGCCACAGACTTGGACTGAAAAGAAACAAAAGAAACGGCGAGGAGAAAAAAAAGCAAACAAACAGGTTTATGTACTGCACCCTTCTCTTCGCCGAAATGGAGATATGCCCTTGAAATATTATGCATACGCCGCCAACTGAACAAAGGAAAGGAAAGAGAGAGAGAGAAGAAAAAAAAACACCGGGAGCCATCTCTAAGAGTGTGTGTGATCTTGAACAATAATAGTAATAGTAAATAAATAAAGATCCGCAAGTCCTTTGGCGTGATCCTTTGAGGAAGAGAAGACAAGTAAAGCAACAACCCGTGATACATCCATTATTATCGGTTGGTGCTCTGTTGTCATCCTCCAGTCGCCTGACAAGAAGACAAAGGAAACCAGGCGTGTTTTTGGTGTGACAGGAAGCCGGAGATAGGCGCCTGCACACCTACTCCGGACAAATGGGTTCCACAGCACGTTGAGGATGGGATCCAGGTAGGCAGTTTTTGTGTGTTCGTCTGTGCACAGGGTGGTCATGATGAGTCGTGTTCGCTTCGTGGCTATCTCTTTTCCAAGAAAAATAAGTGGTTCACGCAAGTCCCGGCCTGTGAGAAGGCCGGGCCGTCTGAGAAGAGGAAGAAAGCAGCATCCTTAGCGGACGCCAATGGGAGGCCGAGCTCCCAGGCTGCTCTGGCTACTGTGAGCTGATGGCTCCGAGTCAAGATGGGTCGAATCGTCACTGCCCGCGCTGGCACTCGCACTTCCGGTCAGACTTCGAACATTCTGGCGTTTTGGTAACTGGAGCTGGCTCACCCCGGCGTGTTGCTCGACCTGTTGTGGCGCAACCGCGTTTCCGTGTCCAGGAGGGTATCGAGGAACCGGCTGCTGCATGCCATTGGGTGGTGACGGTCGTCCTCCATTCATCATTCCCGGCGGCGGAGCGCCGTACCCATTGGGAGGCGACGGCCGGCCGCCTCCACCGCGCATCGAAGGGCTGTAAGGGTTGCCAGGTGACTGGCTCGCTCTCCTGAACGCCGGGTTCATCCCCATCCCCATCGGAGGGGGTCCGCCTCCCGGCCCGTACTGCATGTCCTCAATTCTAGAGGCAGTAAGCGAGTTGGCTCGCGACCCCGCATTCATAGTGCTGCGATCCACAGTTCCGTAGCGGTTGGATGAAATGCTCATCATCGAGTCGTCGAGAAAATTTTCCGACATGATTGACGGCTGCGGTACAATCTGACTGGACCGGTTCCTCCCGAAATTCGGTCTGAACCGGCCGGCTTTCTGGGCCGGCGGCATGTCGAGCTCAGGGTTCTTGCGGAACTGTGCCGGGTTTGGCTGTTGCACCCTCCGATTCTTCTTGGAAGTTACGCTCATCATGTCGAAGGTCTCGGGGTCGATGCGAGGAACGGGGGCTGCCGCAGGGTCGAAGTAGTCATCGTCCTCGTCCTCGTCATCATACACCCCGTGGCCGCCGTTTCGGATCGACGGAACAGGAGGTCCGCGTCTTGGACCCGGTCCAGGCCCAGGCCCGGGTCCCCGCCTCATCCTCATTTCTTGCTCCCGCAGGGCCATCTCACGCTGTCGAAGTTGCATCTCACGCTCACGTATGGCAAGCTCATGTCCGTCCGGGCTGTAGTTGGCCTCTCCGCCTTCAGGAATATCATCGTACACCACCAGGTGGCTGAACTCCTCGAGGTCTGCCCCCTCCATCGATCCTCTCCTGGACGCGGTCCGTGACCCGGGATGCCCGTTGGGCCCGCCGTTCATCGGTGGTCTTCCATATCCGTTCGGACCGTTCGGTGGGCCGCCATTCATTGGTGGAGGTGGCCGGCGCATACCGGGAGGAGGACCCATGCCGGAAGATCCCCGTTGTCGGGGTCCGCGGCCGTTCGGCATACCGTTGGGCATGCCGTTGGGCATTGGTCGAGGCGGTCCGTTCTGGCCCGCCATACCCCGAGGCACGGGCGACGGCGACGGACCAGGCGAGCCTGCCATTGATCTCGGGGCGGATTCGATCTTGGGTCTGTTCTGGTTCACGGTGTTGATGTTGTGCAGAATGGCGTAGAGTGTCTCGATTCGAGGAACTTGGACGCTGGTCTCGGCAGCCATGCGGATGGGTGAGCCGAGAAACGTTTCGACCTCCATCGGGCGCCGTGCTGTGAAGTCTTGCCACATGATGCTGTCGGATCCTTGAGACTGTGACATTTCCGTTATCGTCCTTTGCTTGAAATCCTCCGGCATCTTACACCCTTGCGCCGAAGCCAGAGCTAGAAGCTCGTCTATGACGTCCGACACCATCTTTCGTACACCAATCTTCTCCAGGAGTGCCGCATGGTTAGGCGTTTCGAAGATGACGCTTGCAGGGTGAAAAGCAATCGGGCTGGATGCGGCTGGTTAGCAGCTGGTTGCGCCAAAGTTTTAGGGGGAAACACGAGGTCACCCCCACGGCGCATTACTTACCCAATGACCCTCTCGTACTGCTGCTGGCGGATATTCGGGGACACCTTGCAGTCAATCTGGCCAGAGCTCAAAGTCATAGCCAGGGCCTGCGCCATGTCTTCTTGGATGGTCGCCGGAATGTTGCTATTGCTGTTCGCGGGGCCGACCCAGACCTCTGTTGATCCCTTGTGCTCGAACTCGCTGGCTCCCAGCTGCGTCAATTCGGCCCCCGAAACAAGCGACAGGACCACATTTGTCGGGAATCGCTCTTCTATAGCGGCCTCGACACCTAATGAGTGTGTTGTGTTGATGAGGATGCACGTGTGCTGTGGGGTGACGACCGCGTCGATGATAGCAGCGAGATCGTAGACGTCGGGGAGTGCCTTGATGCAGAGGATCACGTAGTCGAATGCGCCCTCCTTGCGCAAGGCAGCCTCATCGGGGGTTTTGACGACTGTAGGCGAGAGTTGGCGGCGTTAGAAGGGATCGAATGGAGGCGCATCGGGGAATGTTTAGGGCACATACCATGACGAGGCTTGAACCTTTCGTTTCCAAAGACCGGAGACCTGTTTTACTAGTGTTAGGACCTGCAAGTGTTACGGAGGGGGACGGAACAACACATCCAAAGAACAAAGTCGAAGAAGGATGGCCTATACTTACTTGAACGATATACCGTACTGGGAGACATGTTCAAACCCAGACTTCCACACCAGGGTCACGTCGCAAGCGTTGGTAGCTTGCAGTCGCCATGACAAAAAGGCCGATACTGGGTTTCCTCCAACTGTAACGACCTTCATCAGCTCAGTGCTCGCCATGGTTGCTGGCGCGCCTCCCAAAGAGACAACGGAGAAAGACGGGGAATATTAGGTGATTTTTATCCAATGCTTTGACATGGGCCAGGAAACAAGAAAATGGGACGAAAACGAGTGAGTGAGATGTGAAGTGAGTGATCAGATGCAAAGTAACGAGCGTCAAGGCCGTCTTTGCGAGGGGCCTAGAAGTAATTATGGGATGATTCGAAGGGTGTAGCAAGGAGGACGACCACGGGTGGGAAGAAGAGACGGGTTGCCAAAGTTGAATTGCGAGGAAACAAGCCGCACAAGCCGGCAAATGGTGAATGCGGCTCGTCACACTTGAACAGTAAACCTCTACGCCTCGAACTGTAATCCGCCAGGAACGACGAAAAAGCAACGATGGTACCAATTAACAGGGAGAGGGGGGAAAAACCATTCATACCTGAGAGAACCTTGAGCCGGGGCGTGGTGGGTGCCATGTTGGCCGACCCAAAGTGGGTTAAGGCAGTCTCGCCAAGTGCTTAGCACCGTCCACAGTGATTTTGGATTGCTGGTTGGCCCTCTAATCTACGAGGAGGTAGGTCGCGTCGTAGCCTGCTTGCCTTGTCGCTGTCCCAGTTTCCAGGCCAGTAGTGTCGCTGGACAAGACAGCCGACCCACACACAGAGAGGGCACACGTAGCAGCACTAGGGCGCGATGGGGTCGCTGTGCTCGGCAGGGTACCTGTATGCGACACGCCAAATTGTGGTCCCTTGGAAGGTTGCAGATCTCACCTGCGATGGCCGTGGCGGGCTCCAAACGCCTCCTCCCTTCTTGTGGCGTCGACGGGATGCTTCGCGGTAGATTCGGCGTGCCGGTGATACCGGACCCCTTTCTTCGCCTTGTTCGTGGTATATGAAAAGAGTCCAATATCCCCTCCCTCTTTGTTCTTTTGCCGACTGCTAGTCCTCGCGCTGGAATGTGACGGCCCGTCACCTGTCAAGCTTCAGTGATGCGAGGGAATAGCCAGGGTTGGCGGCGTGCTGATGTAGCTAGCGTATGCGATGGGCAGAGCTGCGCTGGGTTTCTTCTGCCAAAGTCACACACGGACCCATCCGGTAAGGCAGCGAGGGCAAGGGAATAGAGGCGTTGATATTGCTGGCACGAGGAAACGTAGCTGGTGGTACGGCGGGAAGGACGGCTGGCTAGGTGGGTAGGGGTGTTGTTGGGCGTGTGCGATTGATGCGTCGTATAAGCTTTGGCAGCAAACGTGATGCTTTCCGTGACAGGGTATGGGGGTTGTTGTGGTTTTTTTTGTTCTTCGGCGGCCGACCGGGTCGGTCGTCCAGGTCGTCGAGGGTTTTGATTATCGTTCGGCGTCTATTACTCTGACCCAGTTCTCGTTATGTCCGTTCGGCTGCAGGCGTCTTGATTGGCGTTCAACGGGCGGCGGAGAGGGCTCGTAGCGAATGAATTTCCAATGCTTGCTTATTTTGTGAAATCCCACTTTCTGCGGCACAAGCGAGACGGCTCGATGGGCAGCAGCTAGGCAAAACGGGGCCCGTCTTACTATGTGATGGCGGGCGCGTCAAGAAACAAAAAAAAGAGCGTGGGATTTTTGCTAGCAGAACAAGGGACGGGACGACAAGGGAAGAGTAGGAAGAGGGACAAAAAAGAAACAAGCGTTCAAGTAGCGGAGAAGCAATTCGAAGAAGAAACGGTGTTTCTGATGGTAGGCAAGCAAAAGGCCTCTCTCTACTCGCGTACCAAAAAATAAACAAAATCCCCAGACCAGGGCAAAACAAGACAAGAACTGCAAACTGTATCCCCTCGAAAGAAAGGGTGTGTAGGACAGTGGGCGGGCGTGGCGTAGCGTTGGAGCGAAAATAGAAGCCCAAGCCTATACAGTACATGTACGTACTTGAGCCGGGGGTGTCGGGTGGGATCCGATGGAAGCAGCAGGCAGTCAATTAGGCAGGCAAGGCAGGACGGACAGGGCGGGCAGGGCAGTGCCAGTCAGTACCAGTACCGTACAGTACAGTGGGTGTGCTATTCACCTCAATCAATCAGTGGCCGGTGTGGTGTTACGGTAGCAGCAACGGCGACTTGATGGAGCCCACCCGCCCGTCAGGGGCAGAACGCGCTGAGCCAAGCAGGTAACTTACTTGGAGCGACAGAATCCCGGATCAAATCATGGAAAAAAGAATCCATCAGATTGGGGAATTTCAAGGAGGGGGGTATCCTGGGCAATGGTTGGGAAAGGCTGTAGCAGTAGCGGGGACTTGCCTGTTGTTGGTGTTCTTGGTGGGGAAGACAGGTTGCGGGTACTTTTGTCGGCCCAACCATTCAAAGTTGCACCCACCCACCCGTACACCCACACATAATATTACAGC
>JARHUK010000849.1:0-14121 GCA_031001725.1 Pseudopyricularia javanii
GACTTGATCCATACCGAAGCTGGAGGGTGTAGATGCGTCGCAATTTCCAGTTATATCCATCTTGACTGCGTGATTGGGGCTTTGACTAGAAGTTTGCTTCGGTCAAATATGTTCAATCTTTCTTTTCGCTAACAAAGAGCCTGAAGCTTGAGAATATCGTGAAGTTCTTCACATCGAAGCCAATGACTAAGAAACTTAACGGGAGTGTTGTTCTTTTGACAGCAATAGCCTGTTGAGTCTAGGATATTGGCGTATATTTCAACAGGGGTGAGTGACGCCAGCAAGTCAGTCGCGTTGGTATTATGGATGAGGTACAGCAATCATGTGAGGTAGTCTCAAGCCGTTATTTAGCCCCGCACATAGTTGAGAAGTTGATATCATTAAAGCTGTGCTCCGTACGGAGGGAGGTAAAGAGGCCCATCGTCACAGTTTGGGTCGGCTTTGGACCCAGGTGTAAGGGTTAGTCCCTGTAACCGTCAAATGACGGTACACAGGTTGACTGAACAAGCTTTCTATCCGGCAGGTAGATGCGTACGCGAAGTAGGCTGAGATTGCAAGTGGGGAACCAATCCAACGGGCGAAAGAGAGTTACTCTTGCTACCTTATCTACCGTAGGTATTATGGTGATACTGCATACAATACACATGTCTATTATACGTCGTGGTGGAGATGGATGGCTGCTTTCGTGCCACTTTCTTCAGTAATCGGTGCCGAGAATCAGAATTTTCTCTGCTTGATGTCCAGTATCATAAATCTATACAAATCACTTGGCCATGGCCCCCAGGCTATCCCGAACTCAGTTGAAGTAGTAGGATGGTGATATAGGACTAAAAACGGCATGAGAACTCCCATCCTTATCTACCTATCCTGCCCAGGCAGCAAATTGACGAGATACTTGGTCTGATGGTACGCGTGAGCGTCACTTTATGTGTGAACTATCCACTAGCCACGATTCAAGGACCTGATTCACGACAAAGCAGACGTACGCGCCCCTGGGTCACTGGGCACTTGTCATGCACTTTGGCTTCCGAACACACCTTACCCGCCCCTTCGACAGGATAGTAATGCCCATTATTCTCTCCGAAAATTACGCCGGCACCGTGGTTTCCACTGTTAGATATGCCCTGACTCACGGTATGGGGCTCTGTTCCAGTTGTAACCTGCAAGCCCTGGTATACCGGCTCCATAGGTCGGTTCGGTTCAGACAACCACCATCAACGGGAGATGAGACCGCGGCCAATAAAAGCATGGTAACAGTTGCTGAAAGATACCAGGTCGGTAACGAAATTCTCCCCAAAGCGCTAGAAATACACAATCACCACACATCATGTATACACAGTTGGACTTTGCACGGTTTTATGGCCTTGATGCAGCCGATCGAGACGAGTTCTGCCATGCTCTGGTGTCCGACCTTAGACAACATGGGTTTGCTAAACTGGTAAACCACGGAGTACCTACTGCCGATATCAGCAAGGCCTTTACCACAGTAAACAGAAACCCTTCCGTTCTCCTTAAATTTTATCATAGACTAATCATCTCCCAGAGTCGCCTATTCTTTGAGCTTCCCGTGCAAGAAAAGCTTAAAGCGCCCCATCCTCCAACAGCCAACCCTCACCGGGGCTACAGCGCTTTTGGAATCGAAAATGTTTCTGCGGTGTCGAAGCAAAATGGTGCCAAGGCGGTGCCACTACTGAAGGATATGAAGGTGTGTAATCGTCTCCTCCGACGTATGGCATGCATCTTGCTTATCAAGTTCCATGCAGGAGTCCTATGATATAGGCTCAGAGCGCGACAAACTATACAGCAACATATGGCCACCAGCAGGAGTATATGACGATTTTCAGCCTACCTGTTCCGCCTTCTTCGAAGTCTGCTACCGTGCTCAGCTTGCCGTTCTCGAAGCCATCGCCATCGGCCTAGGGCTTCCCGCACAGACCTTCACCAGACTCCATGAAGATCAGTCAAATGAGTTGCGTTTGACTCACTACCCGGCAGTTGCACGTGAGGAATTCGCCCATTCCACTCGCATAGCTGCCCATACCGACTTCGGGACTATAACCTTATTGTTTCAGGATAGTGTCGGCGGTTTGCGTGAGTCGCCCTAGCACCATGCTATTTCACCTCTCCGATTTCTTTACTAACCAAAGCAATGACCTTGTGACTCTCAGAAGTGGAATCACCGCCAGGAAGTGGCATTTTTGTTGATGTGGTGAGCGGGGGACAGCACGAGTGTATAGTCAACGTTGGCGACTGTCTAAGCAAGTGGACGGGACTTAACAGCGTATGCCACCGGGTGCATCTGCCGGAGAAAGGTAGCGACAGCAGCGAACAGTGTTGCCTGGTCGACGAAAGGTACTCTATTGCGTATTTTGGCAAACCCGATAGGTCGGCAAGCCTGCGGCCTCTGATGGGTGAAGTTGAGAATGTCACTTACATGACAGCGGGGGAGTTCCAGAACATGAGAATTCAGGGGTCATACTAGGGAGCTCACTCCACTACTCGAGAAGAGAAAAAACGATAAATTTGGAGTGGGGTCAGGGGTTGCAAGCAAAAATCAGTTTACTACTGGGCATCTTACCTATTCTAGGTTGCAATGGGCTCGCTTATCATAGCGTATTGCGAGGCAGTTTCCACGTCCTTGGTTTTGCAAGAGCCGGCTCAAAAATACGCTGTACTGTAGTTGTAGGGGTCTTGATATACAGCGGTCAATCCTTGACAAAACATCACTGTCTCCACCAAATGGCCCCCGGTCATGAAGGAATTTCCAAAACATCCGACCATAGTAAATGGGATATGTTCCGTCGGGTGATATTTGCGGCATACGTATTGTGCCAGATTCGCGTAATTTAGCCGCGTCTGCGTACCGAGCCACGTAGTTGACGAGACATTGGGTGATGAGCACGATAGCGGGAGGATTGTGGGATTCGAAGTCCACAATGTATCCATAACACAAACTGAACATTAGATTAATGTCGGGGTGCTGGCTCCGCGACCATGGTACTAGGTTCATTGCCTATCCCAACTGCCAAATTCTCGTATCAATGAAGGGTGCAAAAAAAAAAAAAACTTTATACACTAGCGTCTAAGCCACCTTAACAAATTCCCTCGTGATCGGGTTTGGGACGTAGTACTGATGCTACCTAGTAAAAACGCCTGCCGCGCAAAAGTGCTATTAAAATTAAGGTACATGTTTATATACAACCTGCTGGAAACCTGTTTGGGTCATGACAGGCAATCCTGGCCAGTGATTGCTGTCATTATCATGGATTGTCGGGAATGGCGCCGGGATATGTATCCAAGGTTGTGCATGATGATCAGGAAAGGGAACGTCAGGAAGCTTTATGGCAGGAAACTCGGCGATTCCGAAGTGGGCGAGATAACCGTAACAAGTATATTCCGGCCTGCCACTTGTTGTATCTTGATATCAGTTATGGCATGTAGGAATGTGTGAGTATTTATTTCGTACGAAGATGGTGGGTTCTTGGCAACAAGCCTACTCGTGACGGCCGTCTGTAGACTTGCATCCCGCCCGTCAAAAGAATCAACAATGTCTACACCCGACAGGCTCACTTTCATCGGGGGAGGGCATCTTGCCCAAGCCGTCATCAGCGGCATTTACTCCTCCAACACCTGCTGGAAAGATGCATGCGTCGTGTCCATCACAGCCCGGCGGACAGAGCACATGGAGCAACTGAAGGGATCCTACCCAAAAGCCTTTGTGACAACTGACAACTTGCATCCGACCATCTGGACGTCTCAGAGCAGCAGAGCACACGTTGTTTTCATCTGCACCCGTCCAAGAGAGGTGCCACAAGTTTGTCAAGAGCTTTCTAGCACGCTTGAGAAGTTGCAAGGGGCGGCACAACCTACAGTCGTCACGATGTGTCCGGGCATCTCGGTAGCCCAGTTACAATCGTGGCTGCCAGAGGGAACCCCAATTGTGCGGACCATGCCAAATTTACCCGTCACCTGCTGTGAAGGTGCCACAGCCGTCTTTGCCAGTAGTGACGCCGTCTCACGAGTTGGCGTGGTCACTTCTGTCCTCAAGGTTGTTTCTCCTGCCGTGACCGAGCTTCCGGACGAGTCGCTGCTTGACGTGGCAGCATCAATTTCGGGGTAAGCGTCAACGCTTTCATGACATTAGCTCTTTACCACAATCAGCTAGAATATCATTGCTAATTCTCATTCACAGATCGGCCCCTGCCTACTTTTACTATTTGATCGAGTCCTTGGTCTCTGCTGCGGAGTCTCATGGAATGAGCACCGAAACTGCCCGAGACCTGGTGGTCCAGTCTTGTTTAGGGTCTGGCATGCTTTCGAGAGATACTCACAAGCCCATTCAAATCCTACGAAAGGAGGTTTGCGTACCGGGGGGAAGCACAGAGAAGGCGATTGCCCATCTTATCGACAGTGAGCTGCCCGGGATTGTACAGGGGGCGGTGGACCGGAGCTTGAAGGCAAACAGAGAGATGCGACATGTTCAGAGTACATAGATCTTTGGAATACCAGAATCCCTTCATTAATCAACAAGCAGATGACTACATGTTTGGTATTTGCAACTGTGGAAGTCGCTCACTTTGACTCCTTCTCATTGAAATCTAAAGACTTGCTATATAAAAAGATGATTAAGGCATCAACCTACCCGAGTCGTTGCAGGTTGACTAGATCGTAATAGCGTCCTCTGCTTCGAATCAGCTCATGGTGTGTGCCACTTTCAACAACACGTCCTTGATCCAACATAAATATGACATCGGCTTTTTGTACAGTGCTGAGTCGATGGGCGATGGCAATGGTGGTGCGGCCTTTGGCAGCGGCATCCAAAGCCTCTTGAACCACCCTTTCCGACTCGGAATCCAAAGCCGATGTGGACTCATCCAGCAACAGAACGCGGGGATTACGGATCAGAGCGCGTGCAATGGCTACGCGCTGCTTTTGGCCGCCCGAAAGCATACCTCCCTGACTTCCCACCGTAGTATCGAAGCCATCCCTATGTTCCGGCATCTCTGTCAGCGTTTTTTTAAAAGACTTTCTGGCCAGTGAGGAATGTGCACTTACGGCAGCGACTGGATGAAGTCGTAGATATTGGATTCCTTACAAGCTCCTACGATAGCTTCCTGGGTGACATTCTGCTGCTGGCTTCCTAGCAAGATGTTGTCACGAATTGTTCCCTGGTAGAGGGTTGGCTCCTGGCTGACTAGGGCTAGTAAGGCTCTGTACGAGTTAATATTAAGTCGCGAGATATCCTTGCCATCAAGGAGTATTTCGCCAGACGACGCATCGTAAAAGCGTTCAAGCAAGGCGATTGTGGTGCTCTTTCCACAGCCACTTGCGCCGACGAGCGCCACGTACTGCCCTGGCTTGACTTTGAAGCTGAGACCCGATAGTACCGGATGCTCCGGTCGTGAAAGATAGCGGAAATATACGTCCCGAAACTCTATGGCGCCCTCAGTGTCGCCCTGTATCTTTTCACCCTCCTCCGACCACACATCGATATCTGGGCGGCGGTCGAATAAATTCTTAAAGTCGGCCGCGGCGTTTTTGGCTTTTCCCATATCGGAGGCGTGATGAAAGATGGAGCCGGCTGCGTTGGCTCCGTACATGATTTGGGCAAAGCAGACAAAAAACTGGAATATGCTGTACTCGTTCCGAGCCAGGAGTGTGCCGCCGTACCAGAAGGCCAGAGCCTGGCAGAAAAAGGTCACCGCCTGGGATAGAGCGTACAAGGATGAGGACTTGAGCGTCCAAACGAGACTATCCCGGGCCTGGTAGCCGAGCTGGCGATGGTAAGTGGCCAGTATTTCCTCTTCCTTGGTAAGAGCTGCGACAGTACGAATAGCGGTGGTAGCTTCGCAGGCATATGTGGCAGAAGCTTCGTAAGCTTTTTTGGACTGCAACTGGAACTGAGCCAAGATTGAGACCCGCCAGAACCCGCAAATAAGCAGGAGAGGGACGACGGATATGCAAACGAGAGCCAGCTTCCATCCGATCACAAGGGCTATTGCCAGAGAGGCCGCCAGCGTCGTCAGTACCATCAGTATACTCCCGAGAATAATGCCACTAATCCCCGACATGTGTCTGGTTTCCGTCGATAGGAAAGAGGTCAAGGACCCCGTGGTATTCTCGTCGCGGTCGAAAAAGGCAATCTCCTGGCGCAGCATGACTCGGAAAGCCATACCTCGCACGCGACCCGTGAGCTTCTCGGAGCCGATTCCCAGACAGGTTCCCTGGACTGCGTAGAAGAACAGCTGCGCGAGGCCCAAAGCCAAGAGCATGAGCGACCAAAAGTCCGTGTCACGCTGGAGCTGGTCATGCTGGTCTGCCAACATGGTTATCGCGGTGATAGCTTTGGCGTACAGGACAGCCTGAGTGGGCTGCGCGCACCCGGCCAGCACGACAAAGACCACCCCAAGAACGATGAGCTTGAGCTCTGGTTTGTTGAAAGAAGCGACGAAGCGTACCAGCGCTGCGATTGAGTAGCACTTTTTTATCTCGTCAGCTTGCACAGGGCCCAGTCCGGGAGACACATCATTCGGTACTTGTCCTTTGGGCTTTTCTTCCAAGTCACCCTCGACAACCTGCAGTTCTTCAATAGAGTCTCCGTCGCCTTTGTCATCGTTGAACTTCTGAGCTTCCACCAGTCGATAATACTCGCCGCAAAGAGCCCTCAAGTCCTCGTGGGTACCCTGTTCGACAATCCTGCCGCCAGAAAGAACAACAATGTTATGGGCGTGTCTAATCGTCGATAGTCGATGCGCAACCACGATTGTTGTGCGACCCTCTGAGGCCTTGTCAAGGGCTGTTTGAACCGCCTTTTCGGATTTTGTATCAAGGGCCGATGTTGCTTCGTCCAAAAGAAGAATCTTGGGGTCGCTAATGACAGCACGAGCGATAGCAATGCGTTGCTTCTGCCCTCCGGATAACACCAGCCCTCCTTCTCCCACCTGCGTTTGGTACCCATCTGGCAGGGAGTTGATAAAGTCGTGTGCGTTGGCAATGATGGCGGCCTCTTTAACCTTGTCGCGTACGGCATCTTGCGAGCCGTTTTCCAGATCAGTGCCGATGAGACCGAAGCGGATGTTTTCGAAGATAGTGGTGGAAAACAAGTTCGGCTCCTGGCTCACCAGCGACATTTGCTGACGGAGCCATCGCAAGCTCAAGTCCTGGACCGGTCGACCGTCCAAACAAATCTCTCCAGCCACAGGGGTATAAAATCTTTCGATCAAACCGATGATCGAACTCTTTCCTGAACCCGACGGTCCCACGAGAGCGGTGGTTCGGCCAGCTGGTAAAGACAGACTGACATTATCCAGCACGGTAACTTCCGGCCGGGAAGGGTACACGTGCGTCACATTGCGCAGCTCAATGCTACCTTCAACATGCTTTAGCTGCTGGCCTTGCTGGAAGGGATCAAGCGGTGACGGACGGTCGATTGTGGCGTATATCTTCGAGGCTGCCGCAATTGCATTTGTAAAGGCCTGAGTGTGTGGGAAAACGTTACCAATGGCGTACGACCCAGTCATGATGGCCATCAGTACAGTGAGGATGCCACCCGAGTCCATCTCGCCGGTTGCTATAAAGCGAGATCCTTGCCAGAAGCCGAGCCCATACGTCAGGAATGAGATGGTGTACATTGCCCCGACCATGAGGGCCTGGGCAAACTGCATCCGAATGCCATACTTCTCGACTGTTCGAAGGTGCGATTCGTACTGCTCCGCAAGTCGCTCCTGTGTTCCAAACGCTGTCGCTGTGCGAATAGTACGGAAAACCTCTTGCACAAGGCTGTTTCCCTCTGCGTAGTGCTGCATTGACTTGATGCTGTATTTGACAATGATTTTTGTCCCGGCTCCCATAACCGCCACGAAAGCCACCAGGGTTGATGTGCATATGAGGGCCAGCTTCCAGAACTTCACAAAGGCGATGGCGAAGCCGGTCACGAAAGTAGCTACAGCTGTCAGGGTGAGGGCCACCTTGTGCGAAATGCCGTCCTGGATCAGATTGGTGTCGGTAGTGATCCGTGTTGTGATCTCTCCGGCGCCTAGGTTATCGAAGAAGGCGATGTTTTGTCGCAGGATGGCCCTCAGGTACTCGGCCCGTATGCGCTGGGTGATGTGCTCCCCGATGTAGATGAAGCCAACGGTCGACACGTATACCGTGACGAACTCGGCAATGCCGACATAAACGAAATAGACAACATTTTGGACGAGCTGTACTTCGAAATCGTCGAACGAGATTTTCTTGAGCGCGACGTCTTGAAATGCGAGCGTCAACTGGCCGAAGAAAATCTAGGAAGCGTGACAAGATTTCAGTATAGGGTCTTGGCTCTAGGAGCTACGGTGGTGATGCAGAGTACGAAGACGCGAACACTTACACTCAAGAGGGGCAAGGCAGCACCGGCGGCAATGCTGCACAGAATGCTGACAACTATAACTAGGCAATCCAATCCATCGGCGTAACGAAAAAGTGCAAAGAACGAAACGTCCACTTTCGGTGAGTCGAGCTGGGTGGTCAAAATTTTGCGCTGGTCATCTGAAAGGGCGAATGGGGGCGGTTTTGCGGCAGGTTGTGTTGGCTCTAGCAGCGCCGAGTGTCCGTCTTCGGCCTCATGGTCGACAGCCGAAGGTTTTGGTTTCGCCATATGTCTAAGTTTCTCTGATTAACCTGCCCCGGCACGCAGTCAAACAAGCACCGGGTTAGGAGAGTAAGTCGAGTAAGTTTCGCCAAAATATTGGACTCGTCGCCGATATATGGCTACAAAGGTCAATGGTAGCCAGTGGACCACCCTCGGGTATTTCAATCCACTGCAACCATCCCATGTTACAAAAGGCATTGGCTTGTTTGGTTAGACCTTGTATCCAGCATCCCTGGCGACTAATTACCTTGTCAAGTATTGCTGTCACTTTTATAGCCATTCCATATCCAATTCCATAAGCGTGTTGCAATCACAAAGATGACTCGACAAAATCTCCCTGACTCAACAGCTTATCGCGGGCGGAGACGTATAGCGTGGCAAATATTCTGATCCTAGGCTTCTAGACCAACCAGGGACTTTTATCAAGATCCTCTTTGCGAAAACCGCATCCATCAGGAGTTCCTCTGGACCCCATGTCGCTAACATTAAACTACGACCTGAGGTCTAGAAGGTCAGGCGTCTTGAACTTTTGTCAGATGACAACTCCTTTCCTCGCATCACGGTTGAATAATTGCTAAGAGAACTGCACATCAGCACCTGCATTCCATCTTGTCATGACCATGCAACATACGCTGGGTCGATGGGCAGTTGGCAGCACCATATCATAATTCAATAACACTCTTTCAGCGGCGGAAGCCGCTGTCATTAGCCGAGAAATAAGGGCCGACTTTCCGTTCGAGAATAAGATCGTATCGTAGGATCCTAACCAGACTTCCATGGAACGTTGGTATGTCCTTCTTGGAAATCTTTGAGCCGCATTCCCATGATGGTATGTTTGCAGCACAGTCAGTGCCCAGCCAATACGAACAGAGTCTGATTCCTCTAATAAGCTTTCCACATAGGTCATACATCTAGTAAACTTTTCTCCCGCCGGCAGTTGCCTATCTCAAGCTCAAATAACTATATGCGTAATCCCTGAGGAGGCTCAATAAGCGAGGTACCAAAATGTCCCTGGAATGACTTACAGGTCAAAGAGTTTAGCCAGTCCAGCTCTTCTTATAAAGGTCCGCAACTAGACCCGGCAGCGAAGACCCCGTCGTTCTCTATCCATAGTAGAGGTGGCAAAGATATATGGCTACCTCGCGTTTACATTACCTACAATGGCCCTTAGGAATCTTGCCAAGGCTGTAACTCAACAAGAGCTCAGCGAACTAATTAATTTTGTCCATGCCAAATCCCCATTTTATGCGCTATCTTGGAAAAACTTCAAAAATGATAAAAGGCTCGAAAGCTTGCCAGTGGTCGACCATGGGGCTTTTTGGAGAAGTAACACCTGTCGCAACAGCAAGGTTGTTACATCAAAGCAAAGCGATGGCATAGTTTTCAAGACGGGAGGTATGCGATGTATATGACTATTCGGTGGAGTATCGGGATAGGTCGAAAGGGTACTGACCTGTGCTCAGGAACAACTGGGAACCCAAAGGTCTCCTTCTATACCCGCGATGAGCTGGAGCGCGTCAGCAGGCAGCTCGCTACCGGCCTGTCTCGATGCGGCGTCACAGCCGGCGATCGGGTAGCCAACCTTTTCTACGCGGGCGATCTGTACGGCAGCTTCCTTCTCCATATTCTGTCCGTTTACCACACATCTCCGGGAGCCATCCAGCTCCCTATAGCGGGCCACGTCTCCATCAAGAACATGGAAGGCCACATGGCTGAGTTTGAGGCCAGTGTGATCCTCGGCACCGTCACAACGATGTGCAAGCTAGCCCAGCGCGCTCTAGCAGCGGGCAAAACGCATCCATATGTGCGTTTGCTGCTCTTCTCGGGCGAGGCCTTTTATCCAGACCAGAGGAGCGTGCTTCGCGACGCGTTCCCGAACGCGGCGATCAAATCCCTGATCTACGGCTCCATGGACTGTGGCGTCATAGGGTTGCCGCCTGGCCCCGACGGCCTCGCTTACAACAACGACGATGGCCGGCTGCACCAGGTCAACAGTCCGAATGTCGTCGTCGAGATTCTCGACGACTACGATAGCCGCCCAATCACGGTCCCGGGCAGGGCAGGGCGCTTGGTCGTTACTAACATGGAGCGGCGGCTGATGCCCATCGTGCGATACCCCTCCGGAGACCGCGCGGTATGGGTGGACATGACCCAAGGCCTCTTCCGAGTGCTGGGCCGTGACAGCACAGGGATACGCCTGGGCCCTGTCTCCATCGACTATGTTGACCTGCGGCGAGTTGTGACTTCGGCAATGCAGGGGCTGCCGCTTGTGGCGTTGCAGGCTGTCGTCTCAAGGGAGGACGGCAAGGACAAGCTGACCTTTGCGATTTCCTATACGCCCAAGACAGGCCAGGAAATGCACGCGCTGGAGGAGGCCATCCGTCATGGGCTGGACGAGAGCCGGCCCATGTTTCGGGAGCATGTCAGCAAGGGACTCATTGCTGAATTAGGGATCAGGTTCGTCGCTGATGATCAGATCGCATGAAACCCGCGCACTGGCAAGGCGGTTGAAGTTCTAGATACCCGTTGCGCCACAAATTGACAGTCTACCTCAATTTTACAACACATAAGCGAGGACAAGTCGAATACAATGTACCTAGAAACACTAGCCCAGCGTTACTTGTCAGTTTCAGTTGTAACATTCGAGCTGATCAACATCCGAATTTAGTCAACCACTTTCAATATCAGTGAAATGGCCACGAGGAAAAGTTAAGGAAAGGATAAATGAACCACAGTGCTGTTTATGAAATGGCCCGTAGCCCCCAGATTTATGGTTATCTGTCAACAAATATGCCTATTATAGTATAGCTTTCGAGGCATCTGACGGATTCTAGAACGCTGCGAATATATCTACGGATGAACAAACTGCTGTGAACTTCCATGTATGCTTCAGACCGTTTAAGCTTCACTACTCAATATACTACCCAACCCATCAACTTGCTTTTGGAGCATTCCTATTCCTCGACTCGTACAATCAAGGCACTTGGCGGTTGGTTACCCTTTACGACTTGACAGTTTCCGATTCCGGTGCTCCAGGCCGGGATCAGTGGATGTGGTGGTTTTCGTACCAGGTGAATCCATATTCACCTTTAACGCGCGCTTTCCCATGCCAAGTCTACTACACCCACGCTACCGCTTCGTGCACGGCCGTGGGTGGCACCCTCGGTACCATGTAGACTGGAACCTCCGCCGCGGGGGAAATGTGTGCCTTTTACTGAGACAACCGTCGCACATTCGACTTGTTCGCATTTGGTGTCCCTTGTGTACCTACTCACCAATGTTTATATCTGACTGACTAGCCCTCCCATCCCTGGAAGTAGCACCTAAATAAAGAAACTTCGGTCGTGTTGTTGCTTGGCGCCGGGAAATTCAATGCAAGCCATCATCACCGATAGCTGGAGGGCTTCTGGTGCCTGTCGGCAATGCTATAGACGTTGAGCTTCCAGCCCGAGGGCAAAGTTAGGTTCTTGGAGTGTGTATCTGGTCAGGCCTCGCTTCCGCGCAGATCAACGTAGTTGTATTTTACAACAGAATGCATGGTTATCACGTCAAAAGAAAAGTCTTATCATGTTGATCTTTGTGTTACCCCGCATAGACCCGACCGCCGCTCATCACTTCCCATTGCAGTGAATGTGGCGTATGCCCAGAAAGCCATATATCACGGGAGTTAATTGTTTAAACTTTGCTTCCCCTGAAGAACGCCCACTTTGCTATTTCTTCCCGCCTCCTCATCCGTTTCCCCTCGTCTACAGAAACTATTTGCCTTCTTTCTTCTGCACACGGACGACGGACATAGAGCATTCTTCTAGACGTTCAAAATTGAGGCGAGCACCATGAAGCTCATCTCAGTCCATGGCGCCGTCTGCGCGGCGATCGCGGCCACCGTCCTCTCCCAGGACCTGCCCCCGCTAACTTCGGTAAGTTCCGGTTGCAACGTGGCGCACGGCTTACTCGCCCGGCTAACCGACATCCACCTCAGGAGGGCCTCCGGAGCCTCATCACCGCCGACGCACTCATGGCAAAGGCCCAAATCTTGGAGGACCACGCGTACGCCACCCCCGCCCGGAACCGGTTCGTCGGCACCCCCGGTCTCGAGGCCTCACTGCAGTGGGTCTTCGACACGGTGTCGGCCCTCGACTATTACGACGTCACCAGGCAAAACTTCACAGTCAACAGGGGAGGGTCCGCCTCGTTCACGGTCGGCGACAAGACCTTGACCGCAGCCGTTTTCGACGGCAGTCCCACTGGGGAGGCAGCCGGCGCAATAGTCCACGTTGCCAATCTGGGCTGCGACGCGAGCGACTACCCCGTGACAGTGTCGGGCGCCATCGCGCTCGTCGCTAGGGGCACATGCGCATTCGCTGTCAAGGCCCAGCTCGCCGGCGCGGCGGGCGCACTAGCCGTCGTCATATACAACAACGTCGCTGACGGCACCGTGGCCGGCGGTCTGGGTACCGGCACGTTCCCGCCCACCATCGGCATCACCCAGGCCGATGGCCAGTTGCTGCTTGCCAATGGCGACGGCCAGAGCGGTAGCTTGGCGGTCAAGATCGAAACAGTCCAGACGTACAACGTCGTCGCCCAGACGCGCGGCGGCGACCTGGACAATGTGCTGCAGCTGGGGGCGCATATAGACAGCGTCGAGGTCTGCGCCGGTGTCAATGACGACGGGTCCGGGTCGATTGGCATCCTCGAGACGGCTATCCAGCTCGCCCGCTTCCAGACGCCCAAGAACACGGTGCGCTTCAGCTGGTGGTCGGCCGAGGAGGTCGGGCTAGTCGGGTCCACCCATTATGTCAATTCACTGTCTGCGGAGGACCTGAACCGGATCCGCCTGTATCTCAACTTTGATATGATCGCCTCGCTAAACTGGCTTTACGCCATCTATGCATCCAACGGGACCGGCTTCGACGGTCGCGATCCACCGCCGGGTGTGGTCGAGGCAGAAAGGATGTTCCAGGGGTACTTCACCGACGTGGCCAAGCTGAACTACACCAGCTTTGACCTCCGCAAGGCCAGCGACCATGGCCCCTTTATTGACGCCGGAGTGCCAACGGGCGGATTGTTCGCGGGCGGCTCAGAGGCCAAGACTGCCGAGCAGGTTGCGCTGTTTGGGGGAACTTTAGGCGCGCCTTCAGACCCACAGAACCACAAGGCCGGTGATGACGGTAAGCTGACGAATCGAGGCTAGGAAGGTCCTTGAACGGTTTTGAAATTATGAAGTTGCGCTGACATGTGCACTCACTCCACAGCATCAAATGTGCATCCCGAACCTTTCGAGGCCATGACCAAGGCCATTGCCTACGCCGTCGCACTCTACGGCAGTAGCTTTGACAGTCTTCCACCGCGGTCATCAAGTCTTGCCAGGAGACAGGAGCAAATCCAAGTCGGCGAGATGGAGCTCCCGCACATTTGTGGGTTCCATGATCCGGTATCCTTGCGGTGAGAGGGGGTAGGCAGAGTCTAAACGAAAAGGAGAGAGAGAGAGAGAG